>NJDC01000263.1:226695-251828 GCA_002245475.1 Calephelis virginiensis | reverse complement strand
GGACTTAGTGTTTTCGGTTAGTCCTGGGTACTTCTGGGTTGGAGCTTCTGCGAAAATACAGGCATGAAGATACTAAAGACACTTTACTATCGTGAAAATTAATAACTCAATTGACACCTCAGATATTTTTCAATTAAAGGATAAAGCGATCCTATAACTCTTTAGTGAAATAATTCAGATAATTGAATTTCTGAAAATACTAAGTAGTGCAGTTAGTCCAAATAGGTGGTGGTCTCTTGGGCCTGTCTGGACACCTGGGACAAACTAAGCAAATTCAAAAAAAGAGAGATCCCTCTTTTAGCTTAGAATAATTCCACTTTCAACTCTTTCAATATCTATCGAGTCAGGTAAGAACCATGATGCTAAGCTATTAGCAATAAAAGTATCTTCAAGTCCATAATTCCCACAATGTGAAACGTGGAAAGTCTATCGCCAACCGGGCACATATCCTATCCCAAGCAACATTTTTGTTATTAGAAAATTGGAAAAACCTGATTTTCTTTTTGTTGCCCGACTCGGGATTCGAACCCGGGACCTCATGCAGTCAAGTCCAACACCTGAACCGCTAGACCATAGAGGCGAGCAATAAAAACTGAGTTTGTGACACTAACAAAAATTTCTGCTGCTTTATGTTTTTGTTTGTCAGTTTAGAGGTTGGTATGTAGGTAAGTTTTTTTTAATACTCAAAGGTAGGTAGTCGATAAAATTAATTGACAGAAGGTGTAAAATTTTTATGTCAGGTTGAAAACACACCTTGGCAATCTTTTTTGTTTAAAAGTGACGTGTAATTTATTGAATAAGGCTAAATTTTGTGGGAATCCATAATAATATACTAGAAGCCCGTTAACTAGAAGCCCGTTAACTAGAAATAATGTAGTCTATGTTCCTCAGGGACAAAACTGGTTTCTAAAGGTAAAAGAATTTTCTAAATCGGTTCATAAGCTCTGGAGCCTATTCAACATAAACAATCAAAAAAATCTAGTATCACTAGTTTCCGCCTTTGACTTCGTCCGCGTGGAATAATTAGCATGATGATACAATATAGCCTTCCTCGATAAAAGGGCAATCTAACGCTGAAAGACTAAGTTCACAAATAGTTCTTGAGATCATCGCGTTTAAACAAACAAACAAACAACCTCTTCAGAATAAAATATAGGTAAGTGATATAGGTAGATTGTTAATGTAAAATATTGTACATGTATTCTAAACTGGCCACAGGACAGTGACGCACATATGACATCTTTAGTGTCTATAGGCCACAGTTATCTCTAAAACTTATGGAGACTCTTGCCTATAGACACTAAAGGAGAGGCATGTGCTTATACCTAATCTTTCACATAAAAATATGTAGAATAAGCCTATATTTTGCAAACAAAAAACAAAAAGATAAAGTATGTTCTATACCAATGATATATATTTTACCACCAGGAAATTAATTTGTTTGATGACTGAAAAAATAAACCAACGTAATGTTAGATTTAAAAATTCATTCACGAGGCCTTTTTCGATTATCTCTCACCCCAGATTTGGATACCACAATAGGTCTGCAATCGTTTGTCAAAATAAAACGAAATCGGCCTACACGATGTTGGGAATGTCGTTCGTATTCAACTAAACTGTCACACGCATCGCCGATTTACCTTTTGACGAAGCAAAAAAAACATCAATACAAAACCTTATTGCGTCAAATGTCACAAATATTGAGTTGGGAATCAATATAAAGTTAGTTAAATATGCGTGATATTAAGTTGGAGACCAATATAGAACCCGATTAAGCTACTCAAAAATTAGTGATATTAAGTTGGAGACCAATATGAAACCTGATTAAGTTACTCAAAAATGAGTGATATTAAGTTGGAGACCAATATGAAACCTGATTAAGTTACTCAAAAATGAGTGATATTAAGTTGGAGACCATTATAGCACCCGATTAAGTTACCCAAATATGGATAGTGTTAAGTTGGAGACCAATATAGAACCTGATTAAGTTACTCAAATATGAGTGATATTAAGTTGGAGATCAATATATAACCTGATTAAGTGACTCAAATATGAGTAATATTCAGTGGAGATCAATATAGAACCCGATTAAGTGACTCAAATATGAGTAATATTTACATTAAGAGTTAGATCAATATACAACTTGCTAAAGTTCCTCAAAGTAGGAACGAAATCAATTTTTTATAGAAAATTGGGCAAGGGAGAGTCACGAGAGACTCCTCCCAAAACGGGCATGTTAACCATATTTCGTTATTTGTATGTGATAATGAATAAGCAAGCGGCTCTATTAAAGAAAATAGATAACTGTTGTCTGTAAACACCATACATATTATTGGTGGGTATCTTATGGCCGAGATCTTACGCTAAGTGTCCATGTCTGCCGCCTCCTCTTCATTCCAGAACGAAATAGGACATTGGCGCGCAACGCCATGACATCGGTTGGAATATGAGCGCCAGTAGAACCAATCTGAAGGTACACAGTTATATTACATTAAACTTTTTTTTTACTAGCTATTGCCTGCGGCGTTGCACGCGGGGTTAATGGTCCCAAGGGGTATTTTTTTCGGGATAAAAACTATCCTATGTGTTAATCTAAGTTACCTTCTATGTGTGTGCCAAAATTCATGAAAATTGGTTCAGCAGTTTTTGCGTTAAGAAGTAACAAACACACAAACTTTCACATTTATAATATTAGTAGGATTTATGTAAGCAATATCACTAAATTATTAACACCGAGCGATGTGGTTGTAGCATTCATAAAAAATAAAATCCTTGCCACCTAATATTATCACTTTTTTCTTCGAGTTGAGACGGTTGCAACTGGCAAATTAACACCTTAACCTCGACTATAGCACTGTTAACACCAATAGTTGTCTCTTTTTATCATGGAATAAAATACTCCAAGTCAGAAGCGCACTATTATGCTATATACTATATATAATGTTTTCTGTAACAACTTTTAAACACACATATTCCGCAAATAAATAAATTTCATTTCATTTTATTTCATTTCATTTAATTTCATTTTCATTTCATTTCATTTATTAAAACCTTTTGCTAGCCAATATTCCCTTTTTAATAGAATTTATATCAATCTGTTTGTTAAACTTCTCACCTATCATATAGAAGCCTTTTAATTGTTTCTTGTGTTCTTCACGCCTAAATCCTCTAAGAGGTAGGCAGAGGCACAACCAGAGTACTCGCGACTAGCCGAAGACACTAAGGTGATAGGTGTGATAGGCCAACCGGACACATATCCAATCTGGGGCAACGATATTTTTATTAGAAAACTAGCTGTTGCCTGTAGCTTCGCCCGCGTTTTTACAGGAACTCGTTGTTCGATCGGAATTAAAAGTAATCTGTATGTTAATCCAGGTTACAATTTATCTGTTTTCCAAATTTCCGACAAATCCGTTCAGTTATTTTAGCGTCAAAGAGTAACATACATACACACTCACAAACTTTCGCATTTATAATATTAGTAGGATTAAAATACACATTTTAATTGTTTTTTGTTGCCCGACACGGGGTTCGAACCCGGGACCTCAAGAAGTCAAGTTCGACGATGGACCACTAGACCAGAGGCGATTGTTGTGTTGGGTTATTAAAACATAGGATAGTCGAGACATATTCGATGGCTATCAAAGGAAAAAAACGCGTTGGCAAATAAATAGCACATGACAAGCAATGCTTCAGCTAGTGTTCAATAGAATAATTTTTCTGCCGTAGCCGAAACCGATAATACATACTATGAATAAAAAATATTTAAGTATCTTAACGCTCTTATCTCCGAATCAGATGGCAAAGGTAGAGCCAAGTCACCTACGATTACCGTTAGCTAACTAAATTAGTCTCATAATATGATGGGTGGCAAACCTATCGACAGCAGTTGACCGGCATAGAAATCGAACCCGAGACATAAAGTAGTCAATGCCAACACGGGACACCTAGACCACAGAAGCCATACACTAAGAAATATAAATAACATGTATTTTCATTTAATTTATAATATTTTACAAGTAATAAATCTCATGCCAGAAAAAAAAACATCACGTGTGAACTCGTGACTGTCAACTTCGGTCAAACTAGCAGCTGCACGCCGTCAACAAAAACTTTTATTGGTCAAACTTTGTTCAACGCTACAATAGTCGAAATCCCAGAACACCCATCCCTTTACAAAATGTATCGTTTTTGCTATGACGAAAGGGCACAGGTAATAAATGTATATAGCCCAATAAGCATTATTATGACTATGAGATTTATATCATACACTAAACTGAGTCATTTGGACTTATCAGAATTGCCATAGACCAAGCGAAGTGGTGACATGAGGCTAGAACAGCCTTTCCCAAAGTGGGTGATAACGCCCCCTTGTGGGCGCTGGAAGCCTAGAAGGGGGCGGTATAAATCTTGAAAAAAAAATTTTTTTTTAAACTCCAGGCGAAACAAATATGTTATTGAGGTTATTGACAAGAAAAACCGGGGTGGGAGGCGCTACAAAACAACTGATTTTAAAAGTGAAATAAGTGTTACATGAAATAAGTTTGGAACCTCTAGGCTAGAAAGACCCTGGATTTCCATACTTAAACTTGAGGAACATCTGTATTAATATAGTATACGTCAAGAAGCTGTGTACCACTGGCGGCAGAATTCCCAATATGCCCGGATAGAAACCACCATACCTCTTACCATAATGGCAGTCCTGGTCGTCTGGAGATATGATAGCTCGAGGAATTGCACATTAACCTAACACCCCTGACACAGGATGGTAACACACCTGTAATATCCATGGTCTTTATAGACAGCGGTTGTTTTTTACCATCAGGAGATAGGTATGTTTGTTCGCTGTCTCATCTTATAGAAAACTGATAGTTCTCGTTACTCGGCAAGTACTTTCTTACTAAGAGAAAAATATGTTTCCACTCAAAAGTCTTGCTTAGTAAACTAAAAAAGTAGTATCTTCACGCCCATATCCCCGAAGGGGTAGGCAGAGGCACAACCAGGGCACCCACGTCTAGTCGAAGATACTAAGTCCCACAAAGTGATAGGTGGCAAGTCTATCGCCAACCGGGCAATATATTTTTGTTTAAATGTAAGGGATTACTTCGAATTGTATGCTATATATAGGTTTATTATTATTTATATAAAAAGATCTGATCAGAAATTTCAATAGCGATGGAAGTTGAAATATAATTATGTCTCTTGAACATAGTAGGTACTAGCGGATTATTAACATTTAAAATTAAAGTGTCTTCACGCCCATATCCCCGAAGACTTAGGCAGAGGCACAACCAGGGGACCCACGATTAGCCGAAGACACTAAATACCACAATGTGATAGGTGGCAAGCCTATCGCCAACCAGTGCTATCACGGGCAACGTCATTTTTTTAATTATGAAATTGAGAATAAACATTTTCTAATTTTTTTTCTGAGGACCGACCCGGGTATCGAACTCCGGGACCTCTAGAAGTCAAGTCCAACATCGGACCGCTACTTTACTTACTTTATGCATTACAACATTCAAAAATATTTAAACGAATACGATAAAGTAATTTATTGTTGATCATAAACTAAATGTTAACAACTCGCTAATTTTGTTTTTTAAACCTAAAATAATATTCAATTCCAATTTTCATAAATCGAGCTTCAAGAGTAACTCTACAGGCCTGTATTGTAAAAAGTAAATATGCGACACAAAAAGATGGAGGTGTATAATTTTTTAATAAAATGAAATATTTCTGTTTTCCTCGCACCAGATAGCTTTTTGTTATACAAACTTAAAAGATTTCATATTTCATAATAGATTTCATACAAGCAAAAATGGTATAGGTGTATGAATGAATGATATTGTATAACAGAGAATGCTACTTCATATAAAACGATATTTTGATGCAGCTGCTTTTGTTAAAGAAGTCCATAAAGAATATTTATGATAAAAGACATATTTTATTAAAAGAATCCCGATTGTACGAAAGTATATTAACTTTATTGTAGTGACTGGGGACAATATTGGAGTCAGTTCAATAGATTTTCAAACCTTTTGCCTATTTCGATGGTGAAATATCCATCTGTCTAACTATTAACTACCATTACTGAACATTTAGTATCGGAGTCTCGGATCGGATTGATCACCAAAATTGGCAAGCGTTAATTTAAAAAAAATCATCTTCACGCCCATATCCCCGAAGGCAGAAGCACATCCAGGGCACCCACGACTAGCCGAAGACACTAAGTCCCACAATGTGATAGGTGGCAAGCCTATCAACAAATGAACACATATCCAATCCCAAGCATCATTTTTTTATTAGAATATTGTAAAGCCACATTTTCTTTGTGTTGCCCGACCCAGGAATCGAACCCGGGACCTCATGAAGTCAATTCCAACACCTGGCCCGCTATACCACAGAAGCGATGACACAGGAGATGACAGATATTATGTAGAGGTTAATGTTAAGTTAGATGTTCATATTTTTCAGGTTTGTTTATATAAAACTAAGACATAGCAGTAGCGGCCAGTTTTGTTGTAACGGCAGGAATAGGTATATAATAGAGTAGAATAAAATGGAATGGAATAGAATAGAATGTATTACTAAAAACTACCATCAGATCAGTAGGGTTACTCTCGAAGCTCGATTCATGCATTATTGGAAGTTGGAATATGTCATTTTAGGTACTCTTGAACACAATACTGGCGAATTATTACCATTTAGCTAATAGCAAATAGAAAATTATTTTACCCTATTCGTTGAATTTATTTGTAACTAAATGTTAATAATCCCCTAATTCTGTGTTCAAAAGTACCTAAAGTGACATATACGATTCCAATTTCCAATTCGCATGATATCGAGATTAAAGATAACCCTACAGAACGCGGCCACACACTGAGAAGATCCGGCTAGAAACTCAGAGGGCTTGTCTTTTTTTCCTAATTCTACACATTACTAGTATTACATCATACATTATTACTAGTCAGACATTGGTATGAGGAACAATAAATCCCAAACACTCTTATCTGATAGATATTCAGCAATGGTATGGTAACCTTTTTTATACAATTTCACTTTGACACATTTTTTGAATTTATTTAATAGCAGGTCTTTCATATAAGCGAGCAGTATTGTAAAAGTAAGGTACGGCGGTGTTGCCAAAATGGATGACTTGGGGTAAAACTCTACTACCTTAACATAATACCTAAGTTAGCATTGAAAACCGATGCTTCGCTCTGTCGAATCCTTTGGTAGGAAAGTAGTTGTCCTGCACATAGTTTTATAAATAATAATTTTACTTTTGCTCACTAAAACTTAATAAAAAATTATACAATTTGGCTGAGTAGAAAAAGCAATATTTCTGCTACATTGGAATACAAACTTGCAATCAAGTATTGTTTTCTTTGATAAATTATATTTCAATATTCTGAGAAAGTAATATATGTACTACTCAAATAAAAAAATAAAAACAGTCTGCACTTTTGGAATTCATTTGCATACACACTTTTTTAAATATTTGTGCTTTTCAGTCATACATTTTTATTAATACCTTATAGCCAACCAACCAACCGGTTTCCTTTTTTACAGCATTATCAGAACTTAATAAAAATATTTTCATGTCAAAATTGTCGAAGGGGTGGGCAGAGGAAAAACCAGGACACCTACGACTAGTTGAAAACTCTAAGGGCCTAACTCTAATAGCCAACCAGTTAAATTTTTTCAACGTCATCAGAGCTTTACAACTAAAGCTTAGGCTTAAGGGCCATTTGTTTAGTTGCAAAGTTTGTATCACTTCTTTGGTCCCGCGGTTTGGTGTAGAATTTGATTACATGAGGTCCGGGGTTTGATTCCCGGGACGGGCAACATAGAGTTTTTTTTTTCAATTTTAAAAACAACGTTGGCCGGGTATGTGCCCGGTTCGTAATAGGCTTGCCACCAATCACATTGTAAGACTTAGAGTCTTCCTGCCCTGGTTCTTCTTCTGCCCACCTCTTCGGCAATTTGGACATGAAGATACTTTTATAAAGTTCTGATAATGCTGTAAAAAAGGAAGCCGATGGTTGGTTGGCTATGAGGTATTAATAAAAATGTATTACTGAAAAGCACAAATATTTAAAAAAGTGTGTATGCAAATTAATTCCACCAGTGCAGACTGTTTTTCTTTTTTTATTTGAGTAGCACATATATTACTTTCACAGAATATTGAAATATAATTTATGAAAGAAACAGTACGTAATTGCAAGTTTGTATTCCAATGTAGCAGAAATATTGCTTTTTCTACTCAGCCAAATAACCTCTCAGCTTTAACGAAGCAAGCAGTAAAGAGACAAAATTAAAACGTACCTAGTGAAGTACCCTCTAAAAGATTTCACGGACATTCGACATTAACACTTCTACGATAATGAGGTAGTGAAACTTTGGACGAGATCCAGAATATCTCGTAAACATTTAAAGAAGATATCGGGATAAACATGGGGGTAAAAGTTTTATTGTTTCTGACATAATGTTTGGAGAATTTTAAAGCTACGGAACGTTGCTGGGAAATTTTATATGTATTTTCGGAATGGGGAAGAGATAAAACTTTTGCAAGTGCTTCTCTTATCATCATTGAGCTAACGTTGAAACATTCGAATTACGCTGTTTACAATTAGATCTCATGTCGAGAATCTAGGGATCTTTTGAAGAAGAATTCCTGACCGAGGGAGAATGCGGGAAAGGTTTAGAAGTTTTATTGTTTCTGGCATAAGATTTGGAGAATTTTATAGCTCTGGAACGTTGTGGGGAATTTAGTAAAATGTATACTGTTATGAAGAAGTAAAGAATTCTTCACTGTTCAGTTCAATTTTTATCTGGTCTCTTAATGTATGTTTTTTCAGGATGTTGAATTCAATTGACAAAAACCATTATAGTTTTTTCAGTGTTTGAAAACTTATTTAGCTTTAAATTGCGCACTTTTTTTCAAATGGGTAAAAACTTCTAAACTCGCGTCAGATCGAAAATTCGTAAGATGGCGCAGGGAGCTTGCGCAAATAAGAAGGCACAGGGCGCTTGCGCGAATGTTCGTGTTGCCATGTTTGTTTATTCTACCACATAAATAATAGTACATTCATACTGATATTTAAAGCAATTCGTGCAAAATTATTCCCTAACCATTCCAAATTATCAAAAATGCACAACGTTAATATTCAAGTTTTCACTTCTGCCGGCACTCCCGAAGTGCAACCCGTTTTTTATGTGTTTGCCTGTGTCACGCATGTTTCTTAAGACTATACCCAAAATCATGTAACGTCTTATTCTTATGTTGGGATATGCTTTACATGTACGGATAGGAGTTTGATTCTTTTGACGTTAATTTGCAGAATGTTTAAGCTATGGAAGGTTGTGGAGAAGTTTTTTATGCTGTATGCATAAAATATTGTGTATGATATTTGTCTTTTTTTATGATATAGGAAGATTTTATGATTTTAAGACTTAATAGCAAATTGGCAAATGTTATGCAATGTCTGTCTGCTTTTTGCAGGTGTATTGTTTGGTTTGTGCAATTTTCATGATATTTGTCTTTTTTTATGATATAGGAAGATAATAAGAACACAGATTTCTTGATGGTAAGAATTTCACGCCGCCTAGAGACACCAAAGGTAATAATGGTGCATTGCCAACCTGAGGCCGGGATGTTAGGCCTCGATCACAAGTAAGCTTACCTTCTGAACCGGAACATGTCAACGGCAAGCGTTGACGTTGTCAGTCTGAAATACCTAATATCAAGTTTGACAATTTGTACACGCGTTAAAGTGACTTATAATATGTAATATATAATAATAATAAATTAATAATAAGGGCCCTGATTAATAATAATCTTATCTTCTAATAATTAAATCTAATCTTAAATTCTCTTATATAATAAAGATAATTTTTAAGATATTTTTCTTAGTAATCATTATTATGAAATTGTAACAAATGTCAATGCAAACAATAGACGTATCTAATATTATCTGTTAGTGTGAAGTGCCAAAGGGCATGCTTCGCTGGTTTGGTCATGTGGAAAGAATAACAGGTGAAAGATTGACAAAGCAGATATAAGCAATGCGAATGTGGATGGATGTAGGTATCCGGAGAGACCAAGGTTAACATTCCACGATCAGTTCACTCGAATATTATCCGAGGGTGGTATCAGGAGTCTTCGAAACTGGCGTCTTTGTATGAAAAGGGTAATGAGTGTGAAAGAATCCAGTCAGGTTTGTCAGGATCGTCTGGTCTGGCACTCGAAACTCTCTACCTACCTCGTAAGGGATTTGGCTTGAAGATATGTATGTAGGTAATATTATCAGTTCATGTAATTTCCAAATTGATGCATATTACGAGTATTACCTAAAACTTAACGTAGTTTCTAAATGAAGCTTTTAACTTTAATGCATTAAATTTTAGGCAAGCAATAGAAATGTAGAACTCCGATTCGAAATTGTTTGTATTTGCATAGCAATCCCCGTGTAAATTGTATGAAATTCCCAGAGCTTTGGTGAATTAACGGTCTAAAACTAGATGTACTTACAAGAATTTAAGCAATAACTACCATAGCGAATATTATAATAAATGTTTTCTCATTTCTTAAACTTTTAAGCACCTTTGAAGAAAGAAGGAGGTATATTTTCAACTTTTATATTTTTATGTATGTTCATCGATTTCTCACCATAACGTATATTGTAATAAATGTTTTCTCATTCCTTTGAAAAAAACTTTGAAAAAGACTTTGAAAAAAAAGGGTATTTGTTCGACTTTTATATGTTTTATGTATGTTCGTCGTTGTCTCCGTCATTTCTGAACCGATTTAAAAAAATCCTTTTTCCATTTAAGTTAGCGTACTTTGGAGGTGACCCCTTTATCTAGGTCTGATGATGAATCCTAGGGAAATCATGGTTAATATTTTTTTGTGTACCCGAATGACTTCCATTTGAAATTACATATTATTCCCCGTGTTAGTCCTGGTGTATAATAGGCTATCAGCTTCTGCCCAGCTGTTCGGAGAGGCAAGTACTGGTAAAATATACGTCAGAACCAACAAGACCGCTGGTGGTAGAGTTCGGTGCAACTACATACCCTAGTAGGGTTCCACGGCCTTACCTATTCCTGCCGCCATAATTACTATCGTGTTCCGGTTCGGAGGGTAGCGTAGCCGGCAAACTTGCACAATAGGTCTAACATCTGGTCACAGGACATCGACGCACCTGTAACATCTATGGTGTTTGTAGGCCACAGCTGTCTTTTACTATCAGGAGAAATATGTGTATATAAAATAAATATAAATATAAATACGTATGCTTATTCATTGACCTATCACATAAAAAAAGAAGTCGATTTTTTGCAGTTTTAATTAAGTTATGTTGATTTAATTTCCATTCATAGGTTTTATGAACGACAAGCTAATCTGATAGACGTTGCCCTGTCCTAACCAGTAGACATATTTGTAAAATTTATATTTTCGTTACATTTTCTTTAATTTTGCAATGTTCCGTTAAAGTTAAAAATTTTTATAAGAACTTTTTCTGGCAAACAATTAACACAATAATTGAAAAATTATCGAATATTATCCTACAAATATATTTTAATAATGATAATTATACTTGTTTTATTTTTACATACTTGATTATTATATTTTTATTTATTTATTGTAAATATAGCTATAGGTAACTGTTTTTTCATACACGACGCCTTCCATTTTATTATCACAGCTTCATTTTTTTGGGTTGGCTAATTTATTTACACAGACATGTCAGACTTTTTCGTTCGGCGAAATAACTTTTCCGTTCGCACATGAGGTGACGAATATTTATATTTTATATGATATATAATTATTATCTACAATCTACAATTATGATCTACAATGGCACGTATGCATTTTGAGATGCACAATCTAAAACTAAATACTGTATATATTATGAAATTTACTCGTTACTTTTATATTTATTTAAATCTTTATAATATTAAAAATAATTGGAATAAGTTACTGAGACTTTTTTGAATCTAGAATAAAGTCGGTTAGTGAGAAGTAGGTAGCCAATATCACATTAAAATCTTAACAAACCAATGACTTTATCTTGACTCATTTTTTGCAATTAACTTTTTGCTGCCTGTTAATAGAGTGAATTTCTTCCCATCAGCAAGTACGGTTGCTTATTTTCCTTTAATTACCAATAAAAAGTACTAGCTTCTTCAACCTGTGAGTCATGGGTGTAGATCTACGACAGCAGAGAAGCATAGCTTGTAACGCAAAGTTTCTCAAACAATCAACTAGCTTCTTTTGAAAATTCATATTCATACTCAGTAAAACTGCAAAATATCCGACCCCGATTATTTCATTACCACGTAGCGATTTGATATTATTTTTTAAGTTTGTTATTGATTTAAATATGGTTCCGCATATATTTTATCAACATCCCATATTTTGTAGTTTTGTTATGTTTAGCAATGCATCAATTTCGTAGGCTTCATACCTTTCATTAAAAAAAAAGTCATCAAATAAAAAATAATTTATAAACATTCAAACGTTTTCATAAATTTACGTTCTTTTTACATTATTGGAACTACTTTATATACTTCGGATACGCTATTGGGACTGAAATATTTAATTGTTTTTTTGGTAGATAGATCCAAAATATTTGTAATTGTTATCTCTATTTTAAAAGGTCGTCATATTTAGGTAAAAGTTCTGTTGTTTTAGCATAAAGTTTGATGAGTTTTATTTTATCTATAAAAAGAGAAATAAAAGAAAAATGGTTCTTTCGAATAGCTTTTATATTCCCAAGCATGAATACTCTGAGATTAACAACTTCTAGAACCACTTTTAAGTGTCGAGAAATGTTGTCTAAAGTACTGTCGCCGTTGGACAGACGTGATAATCGTAAAGTTTGCATGTTCAACTTTTCTAGAGGACTCGAGTTAATCTCTAGCGTCAAGTTAAGCTTCAAATCTTCCGACTATAGCGCCGTTGTTTACTGGACTGGCGTCCGGCGCTACTGCAAACAATATAGTATTTTATAATACCTGTCTAGGCACATGCATGTGGTTTATGAAACAAGCGTTTAAGCAGAGGGATTTCACTCCGCAGTTTGAATAGATTCGGGGGCATGGAACTTTACTACTGTATGTTACACTCGACACTCCTAACAAAGAACTGATTTTTGGAAGTTATACTTCTTTTGGCGCGATTGGGAAAAATTATGAGAGTGAATTTTTACAATGCGCGCGCACACCGACAGATAAATGTGACAGTCTGAAGTTAGTTGCTACCGACAGAAAAAAGCAACATCCTAAAGTTAGTTGCAAACCTTTTTATTTGGTATTTTTGGATTGTTACGCCAAAGAAGTATAACTTCTTACGTGCGTACATGAGTACACACACTCTTTTTTTCTATACATTACATGATATATTATTTATTACATTATTCATTTATAACACAAAATCCACAGCTAATAACTAAAATATAATAAAAAAAACTCTAAACATTTGGCAATTACGGATTTCTCATTGCTATATATTTTCCATATGTTGCTAACTCTCTCAAATTACCGGCCTCTCTTTTATTTGACTTTATTAATTAACATCACAAGACTCTTAAAGAAAGGCCGGTACATGAGAGCGGCAGGAGTATTTGAAAATGACATCAGGTCTTTCTTAGGAATGCAACCTCCAATATTATTATACGAAGCTTCATGATCAGGCGGTGGGCCTCTTGAAGAGTCTTACGTCAAAACGTCGATATTTTTTTACTTACGTAATAAAACATATCCAACGTCATAACGTGACGTTATTTCAGCTCAGGATAGGAACTTTTAACCAATGTCTCAAGTTTCAAGTTTAATTGACATGTGTGAGTTTATAGTTAAAAAATTTGGTCTAGTCGCTCAGCGCAATATGAGACTTTGCTACATATGTTAAGATTCAAGTTTGCTTGCGTTTTGTATGTCAGTGAATCTTATGTGCTTTAGTAATTTTATTTATTCTGTAATAATAAAATAACTTCGTACTACTAAAGAAAATAATTAAACATGATAAATATTTTAAATGGAAAAACACTGTTTTACGTATCATAATTTAGTATTATTAAAACAACCTTACAGTTTTGAGTTATTCAGAATTATTAGGGTTAAAAAAATAAGCTACGTAAGAAATTATAAAAATTATCCGTATAACACAAGTGTTTATTTTATTTTACATTATGTAAATGTTTGTACTTAGATGTTTTACTAGACGGAAAATACTCGTATAATAAATAAACATGATGAACATGTTTTCAATTAATTCAATAGGGGCATAGGAATGAGACAATGAGCATAGTTTATTATAGTACTGTGTAGTATAATTAGTCATAATTCTGTGTTCAACTGCTGTGCATTGCATAGAGCCCATATTCGTACCATCACCTTTCTTATTCTTGCGGCTATAATGTCAGTGCTCGTCATTGTATTCTGGCCTTGACGTAACTTAAGATCCAAGTCTTGAGACAGTAATACTAGTAACATACATGGTGTATATAAGTGACGGTTGAAAGGTCTGTATCTTGAAGCAAAAAAAGTGCTAGCAAATACTAATAAGTTTTTGAATAGTGTTTCAGATTTTTATAGTAAGAGTTATTCCTGTATGAGCTTACGTAGATCTTAAGTTGCTTCATCAATGCACTTCTATTACTCAGTGCCACTTTATAGTGTCTCGCAGTGAATCGACATGTCATAAGTACCAACAATTTGTCATTCTACCCGCATCCAGCATTTCTTGGTGATTTTAGAATCAATGGTAAAATATCCTTAATTAAATGAAATATTTTTAATGCAACGACTTGAATGTTTGTATGACTATCTTTTATATCAAAGGAAGTGCGAATAAAGTGAAATGAATATCCAGAATTAACTTATTGTAGAAAAACTGTTCTTGATTTAAAAAAAACGAATATAGGTAACTAAGAATTTCAATAGGTGTCAAGAGAAACCGGCGTATTTGTACGAAAAGGGTAATGAATGTGAAGGAAGCCAGACAGGTTTGTCAGGATCGTGAAGTCTGGCACTCGATACTCTCTGCCTACCCCGTAAGGGACTTGGCGTGAAGATATGTATGTATGTAATATTTGAATCACACAATTCTCATTCTGAGCTTTTACCATGAGTTAATATAGATTACGTTCTGCAAGATACGTGTTTAAATCTATGACACTTTTGGTCTAAAAATGTGGTTCTCTTAATTACCAATAGAGGCGCTGATCAACCTTTTCATACCAAAAATTTGCAGAGACGGTAGCGAGTATAGTAAACTCGACAAGCCGTAAACTCATGGTAGGAGCTCTGTTCGCTATCGTTCGGCCGTTATGCCAGATGTTTGCAAACCAAACGAAATCGTACCCCTTCAATTTTGGTTATTGGTCACAAAAAAAGCGAATACATTTGTTCGTTAGCTCGTTCTGTATATTAACATGACAACAACGGAAAACCTTTTGATGTGAAATATCTATAGCCGCACGTAAAACCGATTTCTGGCGTGGCGACGCATGCCGTGGCGACGCGTCGCTATAATATGGTGTTTAAAATATATATACAGTCTATATGCAGTAGTGAATTTGAAATAAATTCGTAAATTTTATATAAAATGTTAGTAAATGTTTATCCAATAAATAGTTATTGTTATCTGGAAAAAATGTAATATTTAATTATCATTATTACATATTTAGTTTCTATCACAATCTGTTCTTTTCTGCATATTACTTTTATAAAATAATATCGATGTTTCGCATCTGCCAGGCGTCTCTTGACGGCTCACATTTTTTTGATTGACTTTCGTTTGCTTTAGTTTATTTAGTCTGTGCCTAGCATTACAAGCAACACTGGTAGGTATGCCTGGCATGACTTGCATGCGGTGGCACGGCAGTGAAGTGGCGCCGACGGTCAGCATAGTTGCCCCATGATCCATTTGGCGCAAAATAATGATCTTTATTTGTTTCTAACAATCCAATATTAGAAATGCACTCATGATTCTAACATGATTACTTTCCTATTGTTCTTTATGATATTCTCTGTGGTCTAGCAGTTCAGTTGTTGGACTTGACTTGGTCCTGGGTTCGAATCCCTATTCACTAAAATGAAAATTGGGTTTTTTCAATTTTCTAATAAAAAAAATGTTGCTCGGGATTGGAAATGTGCACGGTTGGCGATAGGTTTGCCAACTATCACATTGTGGGACTTAGTGCTTCGGCTAGTCAAGGTTGTGCCTCTGCCTACCCCTTTAGGGATATGGGTGTGAAGATACTTTGTTTTTATTAAGATAGTAAGTAGGTTAAATCGTTGCTAGAAACGATGGAAATCATATTCTTCCTAACCATAAATATATATGTACCCTAACTACTAGACTTACTTGATTACCAATAAGTCCAGCGGTTAAATTACATACATACATAATATTATGAAGATCTGAATTGATTTCTCGAACGGAAAAAAACATGTAATACTAAAGGTATACGTTTTTAATCTATGGTAAAAACAAACACTTTTGCTTAAGTATACCGGCCGCTCTACCTTCAATCCAGGAACCTGACAGTAGCGAGAACGAGAGTAATAATCATTAATGTAGTGGCACAAATTTAAATGAGTGTGGTATTAGGGATGATTAGCAATATAGCAAAAACGTATCTTCACGCTCGCAGAGGTAGACGGAGATACTTACTCCCACAATGTGATAGTTGACAATCCTATTGCCAACCTTAACAACAACACAATATTGTCGTTTTGTTGCCTGATCCGGGGACCGAAACCGATACTTCTTATGCTAGACCTTAGAGCTGAATATAGCAATACAGCAGTTCGTCTATATTATTTTATCGAGCCCTAGATAATACCGAAAGATCTTCCTAATGATATTAGCAGGAAGATATCAGATTCAAATTTCAGATTGACGAATAAACTTTATACGGCTATAAACGTCCTAGATGGCACGCCTCACAGTATCCGTTGCTCTTGTGGATTCGGAACTAAATTTAAACTTGATCAATACAGATTATCCGAGGTTTCACAGACGGAGCACATAAATTATATGCACACACAGTATGTGCTTTGTCGTTAAAAGTAGATATTTCAATTTTATTGATTCGTAAAAGAAAATGGTGATTAACTGTCTCATCTATCAACACATAGCCGAAACTACCGACCGGGTTTTACTCTAACTTGGTTTAGGTTCCAAATTTTCCCCGTTTTTTTATGATATTGAAAGGCAAACAAGCAGACAGAGAGACACCAAAGGTGGTAATGGTGCGTTGCCAACTTGAGGCCGGGATGTTAGGCCTTGAGCAAAAGTACATTTACCTACCTTACCTTCCGAACCGGAACACGTTAACTACAAGCATTGACGTTATGACGGCAGGAATAGGTAATGGGTGGTACCAATCCGGGCGAGTCGCTGCGAAACTCTACCACTTAGTAGGATGTCACGGTATTAGTGTCGATAAGCCTATGCTCGCCTTTTACGACCTGCCTGGCAGGAAGGCAGATGGTCTATTCTGCAAAGGAGCCCGGACCAAAGCCTTGGCTCAAAGAATACAATAGAAAATATTTTTATTCACATACACCTTACATTAGGCACTTGTGAAGAGGCTATATAATACTAAAAACTACCACCAGATTGAAACGCGGTCACTTACAGCATCATAATCTGACTTTCTACCAAGCAGCTTGTAAAAGGCGAAAATGGCTTACCGTCACTAACACCGTGACATGTGATTACGTGCTAAAGTTTCACAGCGACTCGCCCGGATTAGTAATACTGACTTATCTATTCCTAACGACATAACATCTGCACTTGCCGTTGACATGTTCCGGTTTGGAGAATAAGGTAGACGATACACTTACTTTTGTTCGAAGCCTAACATCTCGGCCTCAAGTTGGCAATGCACCATCACCACCTTTGGTATCAAAGCGGCGTGAATTTCTTACGATCAGGAAATCCGTCTGCTTGCTTGCCTTCCAATATATAAAAAAATAAACTAAACACATGAAACTTGATAGAGGTTAGAGTGTGGTAATATGAGTACCACCCATATTTACCACCCGCTCTACTAGTATCAAGAGATTTGCCATTTCCTATCATTCGAACCTCAAAGGATTGAATTTGCTAGCTAAAGCGTTTAACTACGAACAGTTATGTGAATATGAAAGCAAGGATAAACTATTTTGTACTTGTAGATTAGTATGAATGATTCCATTTTACGGATATAATTAATGATCTATCTAAGATAAGGGATCGTGATATTTTAGATCAGTTGCCAGGTAACCCCTGTTATTTTTCAATAAATAACAAATTTGCAATAAAAGTCTACCTATCTATATCTGTAGATAGGCTATTAATATTGCCTGTAAGACAACATCGCGCTTATTCTCCAGCCCGCGACTATATGTGGGTTTCGGTTATTTTACTTTCTACAAATAATATTAATGCAAAAGTATTTGTGGATGAATGGATCGATATTTTTCACCCCTTTATGTAAAAAAAACTACTCAACAGATTTTGATTAAACTTCACAGTATTGTAGTACATAAATATAGGTATACATACTATTTTTCTACCGTTAGCCGAAATATAAGTAATGGTGCGTTGCCAAACCTGACTCCGGGATAGTCTAGTTAGATGTCACTGTGTTAGTGACGGAAAATGTGCTCACCGTTTGCGAGCTGTCTGGCAGGAAGGTCAATGTTCTAATCTCCAACACAGGGGAAATTTATTTGGTTTATTTTGTTTAAAGGAGAATGCTCACGAAGTATGAAAAAAAAACCCAGGCCCGGCGAAAACGAAATATATATTAGTTTATCGCTATAAATGAGTAAAGAAATGTCATATATGTGCCATCATCGAAAGCGATGGCTAAATGTAAAATTGCTTGAAAATGCTATTTGTTTTAAGGTAGGTTCTCTATTTAAATCAGTCAACGTTAGACGTCATTTGGATATGTTGATGATTATGTGATATGATATTTAAAGGGTATTTGCTAGTAGAAAATATGAAAACGAATGTATAAATAATAAAAACATAATTTGTTATAGATTATACAAAATCCTCATTTTCTATATCTATAATTTAGCTTTGCTTTGAAAGTGCGGAATGGGCAAAACCATCTTGGTGCCTTGCCGAACCAAGATAATATACCTATGCTTGATATTAGATGGGCACAACAACCTAGCGTCCTTTTCCCATGTATAGATAAACTATAACATTCGGCAATTCCATTTCTCCTACAGTCTCGTTTATATAAAACGTTTGTATAATATATTCTATTGCTCACGTCTCGTGATTTAATGTGACACCTAATAAGTTGACAGTCATCATCTCCATTTAAGTTTAACAGCACAGGGTTTCGGAAAACTTCCATTTCATACACTGCTTCGCTTGATGTGCTCACTACAATTATACAAGGCTACTATTTTCACGTGCTGCTCACGCTGAATGCGGAGCGTTTCAACCCAATAGAATAACGAGATATTACTTATTTTCATAAATATTAAAATAATCATAAAAATTAAATCCTTCCAAAAAACAAATAGCAAATAATTCCTACGATTAGCCATCGTTTTCGATGATGGCACCTATATGACATTTAATTAGTCATTTATACCGATAAATTTAGATACATTTCGTTTGCGCGGGGCCTAGGTTTTTTTTGAGCATTCTCCTTTAAGTTTTGAATAATTAGTTTAGTCATAAATGATGTATTATTCTTTCTCATAGTGGCACTAAAATAGATAGTAGGCGTAAATTCTTTTTAAATAATGGCATTTCCTATTTTTGTAAATATTGAGAGTTAGGCATAATAAAATAAACTTAGCTTTGCAGCGAAGCGAGCAAAGCTGAAATGAGTCATTGCCAACTAGAGCACTGGTGGTTGAGTGCTGCAATTCGTCCGTGTGATAGCGGCTTACCTATTTCTGCCGTCCGTCATTGCGACAGCGTCATGTTCCGTTCCGCAGATTAGAATAGTCTGTCCACTTGCACAATAAGATCTATCGTCCATTCCTAATAAAAACCAAATTCCTGATAGTCTGAAATCATTTCCAGTAAAAATATTTCGAAAGAAGGTATTTGTTTTGCTATTAGATAAGACATATTATAGTGTAAAAGATTTTCTTGCTGACAAGCATAAATAAATAAAATACATATTTTTTTAAATAAATTTAAACCTAATTTAAGTAATAAAATCATGGTTCCCGGGGAGTTTGTTCTTTCCTTTTTCCTTTCTTTGTTGCCGTTTCTTCTCCTGACTGGCTAGGTTTGGAAACGGTGGTAGTGTACGGTAGATAGGACAAAAATTGAATCTACTTTTAAATATATTTATGATAAACTATAAAACTTATGTTCATAAACAAATAAAATGTTTGTTAAAAATATAAATAAGTGATGCGATTTAAATGTACATTTTAATATAAATATATAACTTCTTTAAATTTAATTCAACATTTGCACACCATAATGTGGTAAAATATGTCGTATTCTTAAATATCTTTGTAACAACATTTTAACACACATATTCCGCAAATAAACATTTTTTCATTTATCTAAGACCTTGGCCGCAAAACAGCGACGTACTTACAATATCTACGGTAACAACTATAGGCCACAGATTATAACTAATCATACACGCAACCCAACAACTTTGTGATTAAATATCAATCCCTTCATGAGAATTTTATATCATAATACTAATAGAACATATTTTTTGATGTCGGCACTTGGTGGAATTCCATTGTATTCCAGTGTATAGTGTAAAAGTACAAGCGCTTAGCTTAAAAAGTGAGTATAATACTTAAAAAAAAGAATAAAAGCATATTCACACCCATATCCCCGAAGAGGTAGGCAGAGGCACAACCAGGGCACCCACGAATAGTCAAAGACACAGTCCCACAGTGTGATAGGTGGCAAGCCTATCGCCAGCCGGGAACAAATCCAATCCCGACCAACATAATTTTTATAAAAAAATTGGAAAAACCATATTACCTTTTGCCCGACTTGCCCGACCCGGGAATCGAACCTCATGAAGTCAAGTCAAACACCTGGACCGCTAGACCACCGAGGCGACTATTAAAAAAAATTATAAGTGAATTATAAACTATATTACAGCGAACCGATAAAAAAATTGGTAGAGATAGGAATGTGTTGACCAGTCCATTTATTACAGGAACAGTAATTTTAGGCAAAGGGTGTAGGGGTTTAACCCGCAACCCTCAACCCATCGCGGTCGTCTAGACCGGCATCCGCCAATGGCCAAATCTGATCGCTACCGCTACGTTGCGTAGAACACCAGCGCTATATTTTTCAGTTTCCGTCAGTTGACGGGAAGCTCTACTAGAGAACGGACGTTGCGTTTTATTGTTTTGGCGCGAATCATAAAATTACGCGTTTAGTGTATCGTGTTAAAATTGTTTGTTTTATAAACAAACTGTCTTGTGTTTGTTATTGGAATATTTAAAGGACTTACACGCAATTATCTTTCACGTAAGTCATGATGTTTATATTTAATGTTTAGTATTTGTTTCTAATTTATTGTTATTATTTGTAATTTAATATTAATATATGTGTATAAATACATATACACTAGGTAAAAGTAGAGCCAAACAATAAACTGTATAATAGCAAATAAAATTATTACCGATTGTATTTTTTTATTTAATGTAACCTGATTTAATTAAGTTAACTGAGAATAAATATTATAAATATACTTAAACTAATAAATGTTATTGTAGTCTTAAATAGTAAGTAGAGCCGATGATGTCATAGTCATAACTTCATCAAAACAAGCATTTCTTGACATTTATTTCTTTGAATTTAAAACAATAATAACCATGCATGATTTTATGTACTTTAAATATGTTCCTGCCTTACTGCTGTTGTCAAATAAATATGCATTTCTTATATTTATTTAATTCATGGATATGTAAGATTATATTATGTAGTTTATGGGTGCCTATATATATTTATGTCTACATATATGTATATATGTATGCATGTATGTTTGTATATTCTTATGTAATTATTTGTGAAATTGTATATTATTGATATTACTTTGTAATTAAAAAAGTACTCTGTTAGTGTTTTTTTGTATTGATTTATTTTATTTTATTTCTTTTATTTTTGCTTAAATTATGTGTAATATTTATTTTTCTTTTTAGTTTGTTACGTGCACAGTTGTTGTGTTCTTGTCTTTAATTTTATTTTGTAATTTTTCGATTTCCTGTCTTTCCTGGTTGTCTGCTAGAGATTGCTTTGAGCGATAATACTGCCATTTGTATATTTTTTGTAATATTTTTGTTGTGTATTTTATGTTTGGTTTATATTATACAATAAATCATAAATAATAATAAAATAGTGGTACGTGTATAAGATATTTCAAAAAAACATTAAATTCAAAATAAAAACATCCACGACTAGCCAAAGATACAACTCCCCCAATGTTAGAGGTGGCAACCTACCGACAACCGGGAACATAGGTATGCAATGCCGGACAACGTTAGTTTCATTTTAAAATTGAAAAAACAAATTTTTTGCTGACCTAGGGATCGAACTCGAGACCTCATGGAGTTTAAGTTCTCGTTCTATGGTCCGATAGACCACAAAAGCGATTTCCTTTTCTTTTTTATAACTTCCATAATTTTGTTTCTTTGCTTCTGTGGTCTAGTGGACTGTTTTTGGCGATGGCTACATGAAGTTTCGTTTTCGATTTCCGGCCCTGGTTACTCTAATTATGACTTTTCAATATCTTGTTCTGAATTAGTTATGATACCAGTTTGAAATATGTTTACCACATTATTGTGAGACTAAAAGTTACTTCGACTAAGCGTAGCCTCATCGTACATCTATCTATCTCTTTTGATTATTCGTTAATGTTAACTTTCATCATGAAGCCAATGTTAATTATATATTAACATTGGGGTCATGATAACATCGTAACCTAATATGAGATATTACCTACTTAGCCTAGGCCGGTAAATTTTGCTCTGATTTGGTTGAAATGTTTTATTCCATATCATATTCGTGTTGTTGAGGGGAGAGAAAGTGTCACATAATAGTAAGACAAATTAGAAAGAACATACCAACACATCGACGTCGATTATATTTAGGCGGTTAATATTTCTAAGAGATAAAATTCTAACTATTGACCTTATATAGTAAAAAGTAGTAAAAGGATCTAGTACCAACTATCATTGTATTTTTTAATAACCCCCGACATAAACTTTATGTAATATAGATAAGTACTATCTCGGTCATTTCAGATTTCTAGCACAAAAAAACGCATAGAAATCGATTCTTCCGCTCAAAAACTACGATGTCACAGGCCGACACACACATAGACATGTCAACTTTACAAAATGTAAACTCAAAAGATATAAAAAACCATGGAATAACGATCCAAATTACTGCAATCTTGATGTTTTGAAATGAATAAAAAACCAAGGATAGGAGTGTCCTTAAGTGCTACAGTATTGAAAGAATAAGTGCAAAAGGGATGTCAAAATGTGCTCAAGAACGAAAAGTCGTTTTTCGAAGACATTTCGCAAAGCTCTCAAGAGTCTGAGAAAAAAATAGACTTCCGGGCCGTCCGGTTCGCCACTTAACACTGGCGGAGAGAGGCGATGAATTAGCAAAAATGTCTTACGTTTGTTGAATGTTGAAATATTTTTATAAACTTATTCGAAATTTAACTTATTCTTTAACATTATCACTCTACGCTAGCGAATAAAAAAAATAGTTAAGAAAAAAATGTTATATCAAAGTTTATATTACGGTTGTTTAAATAATTTTCATATTACATAAATGTCTTCAAATTTTATATAATAATTTTAACTACAATAAGCAGCTTAAGATTCATACCTCAGGGTTAAATACGCAGATTAAATTAACCCTTAAATTACAATGTAGGTATTATGTAATAAAAATAAATCTATTACAGAAATAAATCTACTGTGAGTAGATAATGAATGAATACTCTTTATTGTAGAGAAAACAAATTAGACATTAGACTTCGAAATTACACCGTGACGACTTACTTTGAACTTGTAATGATTCATTTTTACAAAAGAAGATTGCAATAAACTTTAGATTAAATCTAAAGATGATATATATACAAATATATTGTAAATGATAATATACAAAAAGAAAATAAGAAGAAACCTTTGCAAGTACATTGAAAATATTCAGTGAAATTATTAGCATTCTGTTGCGAATTTATTTTAGATAAAACGAACGTAGGGTGTTTTTGAATCTAAAGTTCAAATAATTATATTTCTTAATTAACAAAATTATAATTGTAAGCTTTTCAATACTGGAAATTTTATGATATATATATTAACCGACTGTGGAAACAAAAATGTGGAAAAAAAAGTGTAATATCTTATTGTCTAGGAGACTGAACAGTGAGCACTTTGTTGTCAAGTATACTTGACCTGTCTCTATAAAAGCAAGCTTTTCCAATACACTCATCGAACTATCAAGGCTCTATACGAAATCGAACCTTCTTGAATATCAAGTGCAGCCTTTAATTCACTAACAAAAATTGTTTAGTTGCTTATTACGACATCAAGTAACGAGCAGATCCTTGACCTTCTCGATCTAATTGTGAGAGACAACCTTAGGACTATAGATTATACGTGTAATATTTTGTGGAAAGGTAATATACTGTAGGTGAAAGTATACCAATCTTATCTTTCAAAGCGGAGTAATACAGTGTCACACTCAGGTTACTAAAGCAGGCGTTGAACCTGGTCAATATTAATTATGTAATATTAATAATGGCATATTACTCTATCACAGGTTAAGTAATAACTGATACAAGCAAAATTATTTAATTTCATAAATTCATATAAGCTCTGCTTACCATATTTTACATTGCACATTGTGCTTTATAAACACACTTAACTAAAATGATTAATATCTACGCCATCTATATACAATTCAGTTAAGGCCCCATACTTAGCCAGAATAGCCAATCAGCGCACTCCCCCGTTCCATGATTACTATGAAATATTGCGCTCTAAAGTAAATGTCTTAAGCGCCGGATCACTATTTTTGACACTATAAAAGTAATTTGAAAAAAAAAATATAAAAACTGAAACAGTTATCTTTTAGGTCTTAT
>NJDC01000263.1:129658-217402 GCA_002245475.1 Calephelis virginiensis | reverse complement strand
ATGTTGGTCGGGATTGGAAATGTGCCCGGTTGGTGATAGGCTTGCCACCTATCACATTGTGGGACTTAGTGTCTTCGGCTAGTCGTGGGTGCCTTGGTTGTACCTCTGCCAACCTCTTCGGGGAAATGGGCGTGAAGATACTTTTTTACTTTTATGCGCGAGTTTTTAACCTGTCAGGGGTGAGAGGTGTTATAAGTTTGGCGTATCTGTGTATCTGAGTTTGTGTGTGTGTGTGTGTGTGTGTGTGTGTGTGTGTGTGTGTGTTTGTGTGTGTGTTTGTGTGTGTGTATTTGTCTGTGACATCATAACTTTTGAACGGATAGATCGATTTCGATGCTGATTTTTAAAACAAACATGGTCGAGATAGTTTTTAGCTACATTACACGTAAGCCTTATCAAGAGTTATGTTTTTTTTTAAGTTTAGTTATATTAACAATAACACTGTTTAATATTGAGATTTCACCAAAAAATGCTACATGTAGATGACGTGAAAGCATGTTATTGATTGAGAATCCACTTTTAGTGTTTAGCAAAACATGACGTGTTCAATGAGTGTTTAACTTTTTTATACTAAGACGGCGTGTATTTATTTCAAAATACACAGATAACTTTACACGCAGTGGTATATAATGACATAAATAATTGATTTGCAAAAATATGTATGTATGTTAATATTTTACAAAATACGCTCATTACCACATTATAGCGTGCAAGTATTTTACGAAGTAAATATTTAATACACTGGGTAGTTCATATAAGTCTCCAAACATAATTCAGAGACCGCGACACATTACGCAATAGCGAAATGCTCGTAAACTTTATCGTAATATAAAAAGAAAAAGGTACTGCTAATGCCACTCGACCTATCTCCCTAAAGGGATATTAAACATTAGGGCATAACCCTGATATCACCCTGAGAACCTATTGGGATTATTCACTTATTCACTGTTGTACTGATTTATGAAGACACTAAACGTGCATTATATATTTTTTTATGAAATCAAAGGCAAAAACGTGAGAAGTTTAAGTGATTTTGATAGCATTAATTTTTTATATTCGTGGTTTAAAAGCGAAAACTTTCCGAATAGAACATATAAACTTTTAGTCCAAGTTAAAAAGCTTTAATTCTTACGTATGTGTAATGTAACGTAAAGGGCAAAACATGGTAATATTTTAAACAGTTTTAAACTGATTTTCATTATTGTCGACATTGAAAGTAAAAGCCGGAAGCGCCGCAGTCACAAATGGAAACATTACTGGTAATCTCGTCATCTGATATTTTGTACCGCATTCACTTCCAAATTGAAAGCACATAAAAAGTCGCTACATCTGTTCTCACTTGTTCTTTATTAACATTTAAGTTATTTTTACTTCATGTAGTAATGTGTTTTGGTACCTGTTTAAATATTTATTTGTTGAGGCCACTCTGCTATAGTAATTTAAAACGTTTATGCCATCCTATTCATATCATAAATGCGAAAGTTTGTTTGTTTGTTTGTTACTTCTTCACGCAAAAACTGCTGAGCCGCTTTTCATGACATTTGGCACACACATAAAAGGTAACTTGTATTAACTTATAGGATAGTTTTTATCCCGAAATAACATTCCTATGGGACCACGCGGGCACTGCCGCGGGCAACAGCTAGTCAATGTTATACATGCGAAAAGTTTTATGTTTGTTTGTTTGTTTGTTACTTCTTCACGCAAAAACTGCAGAAACGATTTTCATTGAATTTAGCACACACATAGAGGGTAGCTTGGATTAACACATAGGATAGTTTTTATTTCGAAAAAATGTTCCTGTGGAACCATTAACCACGCGGACAACTCCACGGGCAACAACTAGTGCTTAATATATGGATACCCTAATTTTGTTAGCAAAATATCAGTTAAAGCTGATCTTCAAGCTGATCTGGATACGTTGGGTAGATAATCTGACAGCATGCCAACTGGTGACAGAGTGCTGTGCGGCAACTTGCCCAGGTAGGAATCCACTGCCTTACTTATTCCTGCCACCATAATTACACTGTCATGTCTATCTGAAGGGTAAGATAGTCGATAGGTTTGCTAACACCTAACATCATAGCCACAGCACATCGGCACACTTATGACATCTATGGATCATTCCATTCCATCCTCCAGGTTCAATCACAATATCAGTTTGAGAATGTTGCGGTATAGATAATTTCTGGTAAAATGGAGGTTAACTGAACGTTTTAAAAATGGTATGTATGGGTTAAATTATGCTTATAGCTAGAAGGCAGCATTTTAATCACTTGTATACTTCACTAAGTAATAATGTCTAAAAGTTTCTTATCTAAATAAAAAAAAATCTAACACCCGTATCCCCGAAGAAGTAAGCAGGAGTACAACGGGGTACAAAGGGGTAGGTTGCAAATCTATCCCCTACTGAGCACTTATCAAATCCAGGGCAATGTTGTTAATATCTTAGTATTAAAAAAATCTTAGTTACCTGGCCAAGGAATCAAACCCGAGACTTTATGTGGCAACACCAGTAGGGTTACTCTTGAAGCTCGATTTATGCAATATTGGAAATTGGCAACGAGTATGTCTATTCAGGTACTCTTAGGTATTGATTGGCGAATTATTAACAGTTAGCTAATAGTAAACAAAAAATTATTTTATCGGATTCGTTGAAATTATTTGTAACTAAATGTAAATAATCCGCTAGTACTGTGTTCAAAACGACCTAAAATGATATATACGATTTCAATTTCCGATTCGCATGATATCGAGATTCGAGAGTAACCCTACTGAACCCTAAGAAACGGAACATATGAAACAAAAAAAAATAAATATAAAACACACTTACATTTTGTATACAATATACATACATTTCGATCAGGAACAAGAGACAGCGGTTCGGTAATGTTTCAGATCCTGTCGTTTAAACAGTGTCGCCAGAGGTCATCTGTTACCGAGCGGATACAACCCATCTCTATTCTCAATAATATCAGGACCCACTTATTTTACATACAATACAAACAACATATGCACCTTAGACTAGTGTTGTTAGTTGACAATCGATTAATATCGATAGTTTAAGTAAAACATCGATACAGTACATTGAAAATAATTCCAATCGTTCAATTAAATTACCGTATAATAAATAGTACTTATTATTTAATTACTCTATAGACCTATACTGTAAATAACAAAAAAATAACTCTTGCCGCCTTTTTTACATACCTGCTCTACATAGGAGTAAATTTAAGTTGATATCATAGTCTGTATCACATTATAATAAACCTTGGAGTACTTTTACTCCGTGTTTATTAATAAGATGGTAATAGTTCTAATTTAGCTAGATAGATTAATAGTAGATTGATCGGTAAATATTTTGTAAAGGATTATGAATATTAAAATGTTAAATAGTTTTTTTTTCTACTGATATGGGGTACTTTTAAAGGATATGTCAAATTTTAATATACGGAAGTTAAGGCAAACGTTTTAAAGCTTTTAAAATATTGTAGTTTAATTTAAATATTTAATTTTACGTAGGCACATTAATAAAAAGAAATCCGCAGTATTACTTGTGGTCATACTATGTCGTACCTAGTACGAGTCATGACGTCATCAGCCTGCGTATGCGATTGCGGTCAGCACGAATCAGTAGGATTACTCTTGAATCTTGATATAATTTTAGGTACGTTTGACATACTAGCGGATTAATAAAATTTGATTTCAAATTCAATTAATCCCTTATAATAATGTATTATGATCCTTTATCTAAATGTTAATAATTCGCCAGAATTATGTTCCTAAGAGTGCATACAATACACAATCGATGTCAATGTCCAATATTGCATAAATCGAGCTTTAAGAGAATGCCTACATTTCAATACTTTCTTTGCGATACATCCATGGGCCTTGTATTTTGAGTCGTTGAGTAGGATGAACATTTTTATTTTAAATTTTCCATTACTTCGTATATCGAAAGTGTAATCGACTCTGAATCGTCTCCCAAAAATTTGGCTCGTACTTTAAAAGTAACCCTGCATAACGGATGTTTCAATTGTTCGTGTACATTTTTACCAAAGTGTGAAGCAAACTGGTCAACTCTTTGGAAATATATTTTACTAGTTGACTTATGTGCGAACAAATACGAGTATGGCTAGAATTAACAATTACAAGCTTGTATAGGAAAAATTAAAGTGATGTTTTTCCTACTTTTCCTGCAACTTCCCGGGATTTTCTCTTCATAAGAACCTTCTCCTAACAATAACCAACATAATAAAAAATAATTACCAAAATTGGTTCATCCGCTCTGGCGTGATGCGACGACCAAGCGAAACGCGGATTTATTTATATATAATAAGCGAACACACTCCTCTCATTCCTAACAATCCAATTTTTGCGTCAATATTAAAATAGTTTTTACTTTAGACACTTCTATATACACACACTTATAACATTTCGAAACTAGCAGCGATAGATTCGCATGGAATTTAACAAAAAAGTCGAAAATTAAGTAGCCTCGGTTTCATATTACATCAGCAACATGCCAGTAAAAGTCCCATCAACATTGGTCCAGCCGTTTCAGAGATTATCTAGAACAAGACAGACAGACAAAGTAAAGTATCTTCACGCCCATATCCCCGAAGAGGTAGGCAGAGGTACAACCTAGGCACCCACGACTAGCCGAAGACACTAAGTCTCACAATGTGATAGGTGGCAAGACTATCGCCAACCGGGCACATTTCCAATCTCGAACAACATTTTTTTTTAGAAAACAGACAGACAAAATTGTAAAAATTGTTATTTTGGTATATATACGGCATAAACATTCATTCATGTGCATATAGTAGAAAACTATATGCACATTGACATTACAATCGGGTACTTCAATTTTATTTATTTGTATAGAGTATAAATGTATACATAACTTATTAAAAAAACAGGCAGTACCTACTTAACGCCTTACGAAACGAAAACACAAGAAACGTAGGAAGTACAAAAGTTACATGTTGATGTTATTTAACTTAAGTTATATTTAAATTAGTTGTGTGTACTGGGTGAGCTCATTTGCATAGGAAATTATATGGATCTAGTTTAAAATATACACAAAGACTTACGTATTCGATTTGCTAACATTGCTTGTCTTTAGTGCATTCAAAAACTATTTAAGCATGCTTTGAGTGCATTAAATAGCAAAAAACGTCTTTAATTTTAATATTATATCATATTAGTGTACTTACCGAAATTGGGTATTTTCTTTGAGATTCCGTTTTTTGCATGTACTCACTATGAAGACTTCGTGCGAATGTGACCTCCTGTGAATAAATCTATTGAAAAAAAAAAACATTTTTCTAAAATCGATTTACAAATGAAAGAGTACTCGATAAACATACACAAAGTATAGGAGTCGAATATAACATAACCTAATATTTTTTAATCGATTAAAAATTAATTCGTTTAATAAAGACTAGGCACCTACAGGACGCCAAATCCAGTTAAATGTTTACTCAATCCGGGTTAGAATGTTTAACCTTTTGCTTATGTAAGCTAACCGGAAAACCTATCTAAACCGGAACATACTGTCGTGTTCCGATTTCTTTATTATAATTTATATTCATACATTTAATTTTAGAAAAAAGTATCTTCATGCCCCGAAGAGGTAGGCAGAGGCAAAACAAGGGCACTCACGACTAGCCGAAGACACTAAGTTCCACAGTATGATAGGCAAGTAACATTTTTTTTATTTTACAAAGTTAGAAAAAACACATTTCTTTTTGTTGTCCGATCAGGGAATTGAACTTTGGACCTCATGAAGTCAAGTCCAACACCTGGACCGCTAAACCACAGAAGCGATTATAGCTTCCCTAATAGTAGTCTGCGAGTCTTCGCAGGACTTTAACATCTAAGATCACAATATAATAAAACGTAATAGGTTTAAAACTACACTCAGAGGCGTTAATTGTATTTTAATCCATCATTAAGTGGACATTTTATATACAAAATTATGACTTAACAATAGATTAACCGTTACTGACATAAAATTCAATATCTGGCAAAATTATTCGTAGATTCAATTGAGTTATCTTTTCTATCAATTATTAAACTGTTAATCATTTAACTTTCTCATTACAAATAGACCTATCTTTCGTTTGATGTTTTAGCATCAAACTTCACTTTGATATTCAATACTTTAAACGTTAATTTCGTATTTTATCGAAGATCAATAGAACAAACTCAATCCAGTATCAAAGGGAAGGTCACGTAATTATAGCTTCGTTCCTCTATCTGCCGCCCTTTTCTTTAAAAGCCAATTCTTGTCACAGATAAAGAAGATATCTACTGACCTCAGTATATCTTTCTTTCAGTTTATCCAAAACGGATAAGAAATACAATGAATTTTAATTCTGTGTGCAACTCGATCGTTGGGGTCATAAATAAGTCGCTTATCGAATAGGTAATTTGCCTTAGAGAATATTGTAAAGAGTGTGCACAAAACTTATAACGGTGGTACCTAATTGTACGATTTCTGTATTCATGAGGTTGGAAATTTTAAAATCCTGCAAATCATAGTGTTTCCTTTCAATTTCACAATTTCAATTGCTTGCTGTCTTCATTAAATGATAACTAAAACAGTTTTACTTATAATTTTTTAAGTTATTGGTTTTTTTTTAAATAATATGAACAAGACTTAGTTACTAAATAAATAAATTGTACACTATTAGGTTTTAATCTATAATATAAAAATGAATCGCTAAATGTGTTGGTAAGCGCATAACTTACAAACGAAGGGACCGATTTGGCTAATTCTTTTATTATTGTGTTAGTTACTATTAACACAAGGTTCTGACAATACTTTATTATTTTCGATACTGAACGGATGAAACGAAGTTCGCCGGGACAGCTAGTTTGTATAATAAAAATAAATCCCCACTTCCAAGCGTGATGCGATACGCTTGAACGAATTAACCGTATTTGCTAATTAATATTTCTTATTGTGTCATGAGAATGATAACATCTTCTTTAAGCGACAGACGTCGTAGCTAGTAATTATATGAATGTGACATCATATATAAATTCTATATTTATATGAATCACGTAACCAAATAGTTATTGAGTAATCAGAATAATCATATATGTGAAGTTTTTTCGAAATCAAATTGAGTTATAGTATTTGTTTAAATAATCATTAATAAACATAATATTAGTTTATTCAAAATATTATTTATACTAAAGTTTGAAATAAATTTCGACTGTTTGATTATATAATATTCAGTTATTCTATGCTTTAACAACTAAGTACAATGATATGTCTTGTTGCCAATATTGTGTCGTAGAACTGCTCCATATTAAAAAATGCTCTACGATTTCTTATCGTATAGGTAATTGTTGATGTGGGTGATCGCTCCCATACAAACAGATATCCAACTGAATAAATTGAATTATAATGCCGTATGTCAAGGGCTTTTTCTTACTACAAATAAAATGTTAGATTCATTGTATACATGATACTATTTCTGACAAACTAAATTCTACGATATAGAAATGATGGTATTTATTATCTTTGAGATGAAATGATACGGGACACAGTGAAATAGACATTTGCTTTTGTTACTGAACTACTATATATTTGTAATGTATAATATATTTTGTAAAATTACAGTTAGAGAAAATGTAACAAATACAAATCATTTACTTGAAGTTAAGTATTCTATTAACAAATCTACAATTTTTAACAAGTTACAAGTTTGACGCGCGCGCGTTACAAGTTTATATATAACACAAAGTATATGTGTCTGTTTGTGTCACCATAAGTTTTGACCGTTTAGCGGAGGTTCATAAAAAAATTTAAGATTATAAAGAAAATTTAAAATGTATTGGTTTAAAGTTCAAATCTGTTAATCATCTTTATACTTCAAAAACTAAGACATACTTTCATATCATTGGCAAAGGCTGAAAGGGTTAAAAATGAAATAAAAATTTCCTTAAGTACATATCTATTTGATAATTTAGAATTACAAAACTTTCCAAGTCCAAGTTCAGTGAAAGTGTACAAATGAAATAATCATGAAGAAATTAGTGTATCGTGAATTTCCTCGCTGCCCCCAAATCTCATAGATGAGCTTGAGTAACGACACCACCGCTTTACTCTGACATGACTAGACCTATGGCTTACGAGTTATGACCAGAAACCTTTCATATGACTGAAACAAAAAGATCTTTGTTTTATCAAAAAAGAAAATAAAAATACCAACTAAGATGAAGCTTCTAAGTGACAGCCGGATCTAAATCCGTCATCAAGTCTATCAAAATCGAATAAAGTACAATTTTCCCCCATTACCGCCCTTCACATCTCGTCATTTTACGTATCGGTTCCGATGCTAAAAGAGGGTAAGATTTGAAAGCGAATATAATAAATCCGTATCGAATATATGCATGGCTAAAGGGAATGAATGCTTGCGAAATGTGATATTCGCGTAATTTCGCCATGGGGTTTTGGCGATCCATCAACAATTAAATGTTGGGCTGTTGAAGATACATTATCAGCTAGGAATACACTCGTACTCTGATTGATGGTGACTGGTTCTATGAAACTGTAATACGTTGGTTTACGCCCAATTGCTGCCAAGATAACCCTGTCATGGATGACCAATGAGCTTTGCGGATGTATTATGATTATCAACAAAATCTATCCTACTAGTAAATAAATGCGAAAGTTTGTGTGTATGTATGTACAGTACTACTATTTAAATTATGCGATTCGGCTTTTTACTCTTTTTACACTTTATACTTTTATTTTTAAATTGACTGACCTAATCTAAATTTAAGCGAAATTATTAATTATGTGTACAACTCTATATAGATATCTTTGAAATACATTTGGATTTCTGAAGCTTGACGAATATAGCTGAAGCGTATAATTTAAATAATACTGCTGTATGGATGTTTGTTTCTCTTTCACACTCGAATAGTTGAACGGATTTGTCTGAAATTTGGAGCAAATCTAGATTATGACCAGTATTAATATATGGGCTACTTTAATCTTGATCGCACAACGGGTTATTGTAAAAACGCGGGTGAAGCCTCAAGCAACAGTTAGTCTTCAATAACGGAAAGTGGCCTATTTATGTGTTGAGTTTTCGTTTCTTCATTTGTTGACAAAGTTGTTAGTTTGTTACGTACATTGACAACTTGTTACATACTTTTATGACACTTTTTTTTTTACTTTTATGATATGCTATTAATATGTTTAAGTGTTGTAAGGAGCTTGTCATATTCCTTCCTGGACAAAGGTAAAGATTTATTAAAATCTATAAATTGTACAAAATTCAATAGGTCATGTTTTTAGTTTTTACTATAATGCCAGGATATTTTTTACAAAATATGACAACGGAGTTTTATTAGCATATTAAAAGCAATTAGAATCTCAATTCAGAGCTTTATGGGTGCACTTAGAGGCGTTTATTAACTATTAATGAATTAATAATTAAACCATTAACTCGCAATTTTGTCTAGAAAATGTCGACTGAAAGTCATAGTATAAAACAGATAGCAAATTAATAGAAACATTTATAACAGAGTGAGTCGAGCATCGAGTCGCAAGGACTGTCATTAGGTCAAACTGTTGATGAGTAATAACATAGTTAAAAACATTGGTTTCAAATTGAAAATAATTCTTTATTTCATAAAAAATGTATGTATTTTTCGTGTTATTATTACACTACTTATATATCTATATTAAAACATAATCTAAAAGATACGACATTTATGGCTCACAAATCTAAGGTTTTGTACTTTTTTCCGAAAGCAATATTTGCAAATTCCTTAAAGCATAGTGAATAGTCTTCTTTGTTAGTACATAACCTACTATGTCTTTAACATCCCTCTCCTTCAAAAGAATTATATATCACTGTGATAAGGAGACACATTTAAAAATATAATAAAATAAATTTCTGTTTCGTAAAATCCAAAATTAAATTAAATCATGAACCATTAATTACAAACATAATACGAAACGAAAAGGATTAAAAAGTAATGTTATTATAGTACTTCAAAGAGTCTGTATCACAGCTCCGCATTTGAGCTTAATTATTTCATCCGTTGTATAATTAATAAAACAAAAGGCGCCCCGCAACCCAGGCTAGGTATACATAGCCAGCTTTCATTGTTGTTTTGACTCACGGGGAAAAATCTGCAATGCTTCCGGCAGTGGCTCCCTGCTGTTATTGTTCAGTCTCATTTCAAATTACTTAGTTCTTTCATAACTTGGCTGATGGATTTATCATTTTGAAAAGTTTACGAACAAATGGTTATTCAAGATTATGTTAGTCCCCTCGTCATTTGAGTCAAAGATCATCCTAAGAATACTAATTATTGTTAAAATTAATAAAATTATCAACTTAATTTTTTTCAACTTTACTTCATTAACAGCTTATGCTATTCGAATTGTATTTCTCATCCTGGTTTTATGATTTTTACATTTTTTAACAGACTTGATTTATTTATTTATTTACACTTTATTGTACACGTTATAGAGAATTGACAGCGAGAAAAAGCAAATATAAATAATGTACAAAAGGCGAGCTTATTTCTAACAAGAGATATCTTCCAGCTAACCTAAGATAGAGAAATAACAATACCAAATAATAAAATTGACGCAATAACAAAAAAGGGTCAAAACACAGTTATAAATTATTTTGTTTGTCTAAAGGTGATTTGCCCTAAAAATGACATAATATTAAAACTAGTACTTATGTTAAAGTTACAAGATCTCAATTAATTTTAAATATGCTGAATGTACCTTGCCTCTATTAATTTCAAACGACTTCAAAAGGTGGATGTTTTTAATTTATCTGTATGTTTTTATAAATTTGTTAGGTGAGTATGTCACACGTCATTAAAAGATTTTGATTAATGTTTTTTCATTATTTTATTATTAACTAGCTGCCCGCCCTCGCTTCGCTGCCGTTATTAAAGAATAAAATTCAACGATATTTAATTTTGCGCCCAGAGATTTTAACTTTTTGATAACTCATTAGTTGTTATTTTTTTTTCTGATAGTCTAAAAGACAATTTTGATCTAAATTTCACACATAACGTGTCTAACAGATTTATTTGATTAAGAGTTAATACTGTATTGTTAAAAATATGTTCTAAAGTAACCCTTCATTTTACTATTTTAAGTAAACAAAAAAAAAACGGTTATTGCGGGTTATTCTTTAAAGATAGATATATACCACCGCCCACTTTTTTTGAGATCTATCGAAGAGGAAAAATCCCACCATACATTCTTTTGTTAAAACTCAAAAGGTTTTGGCAGCGTTTTCGAGGAAAGATTGGAGGACACATTGAACTAATATCGTTGGTTTATACAAAACATAAACTTACTATACACTGAAACCTTCCTCAAGAAATGTTCTATCTATTGTTAAAAACCGAATGAAAATCCGTTCAGTACTTATCGAGTAAATCGCGAACTGACAGACAGACGCGGCGGGGGTCTTTGTTTTATAATATGTATTGATTATTGATTGACTAATAAAATATTAAACAATTTTTAATATTTATGTAATCCAATTTGAATTTAATTAAGTTCTGTGGTAAAATGATAGATTTGCTTATAGATTTTGGAGATTTTATAGGTCCCGTGTCCCTTAAACTGATATATACCCTGATCGCTTAACAAACGTAAAATGTTTCGTCATTAATTACTATTAATATTTTTCTTCTAAGGTTTTGGGGTAAACTAATGAGTAAAATATTCAATGATCAATATTGTGATTCAATAATTATTTTTTTTTAAGTGAAAACTTCTTTAGCGGCGTGGCGACCTTTTTTTGAAATGGGTAAAAACTTCTAAACTCGCGTCAGGACACGTGACTTAAAATTTCGTTGGACGAAAATTCGTAAGACGGCGCAAGGTGCTTGCTCGAATGTTCGTGTTGTCATGTTTGTGTACAATAGCGCAATATATTAATATTGTATTTTACCATATAAATGATAGTACTTTCATACTGATAAAGCAATTTGTGCAAAATTATTCTCTAACCATTCCAAAATATCAAAAATGCACAACGTTAATAGTCAAGTTTCCACTTCTTTCGGCACTCCCGGAGTACAACCCGTCCTTTTTGTTCACTTACACGAATAAGTGATTCATGGAGATGCTTTTACCCTACATTTCCCAGTCCATACTATCTAAAGTTGAAAACTCGCTTTGTGATTTGATAGATAGTTCAATAATCTGCCTTGAAATTGATTCCACCATTATATTTCACTTGAATGAGTGTGCATTATTCAACAAATACGAAAAGTTCGCGCGAAAATTGAATCTCTCGTTTGACTCAGATTCGTTAATGCTAGTTTAGTTAAAGGGTCGTGATCTTTTCCCATGGTATTGGGGTGTTACGCTATTTTAGTGTCCTCACATAATTTATGGGTATGCAATGCACAGACGCGCTTTTAGGGAGATAGGACATTTACTGAGAACGATTTCTCGTAAATTTATATTGTCGTAAAAATGATAAGTGACAAAATAAATAAGGCTCTTTTTGAGGACATTGCCTTATATTACCAATTTATACTTAAACGATAAGAGAGATTCAGCTATGCATTATAGCTGACTTGTCTGAATTAGTCATGTTTTTTTTATCATTTCGAGTCGAATGGAAATGACACCTGCAAAATAGTATAATATTCTATTGACATTACATTACAAAAAGAACAACAAAAGTAATAAATTCAGCTGCAATTATATGTTAACCATATTTTCAAGTATTTATTTTTAAACCACTATTATCTTTTTTGTACCCAATTATTTAGCAATGAATTATACGTGAGATTAAATTCTCATTAATTTGTTAAGTTAATTTTAATAAAAATACATATGCAATTCGGGAAGGAATTTCTTCTCTAAAATGTATAAATGTGTTTCCATTTGTTTGACTTCCATCTAAACATCTAAAAGTATTATTTCTAAGTAAGCCCTTATGCCTCATAAAATTCTGTCTTTAATTGTATTAATAGCTTCTTGTATTTTATTCTTTCTTTTAGTGTAAATTGCTTTTTCTTGTGGCACGTCGACCATTCAACGGCTTAACGAGCGCATTAAACACGTGAATTGTTGAACCAATTTTGTACTCAAATTATTTGTCATGAGAGTCCATGCCCTAAATTGTTTCCAAATTTAGAATTGAAGGGTTCTTTGTGAGTGACTACGATTTGTTCTTACCACTGAAACAATGCTTCGATATGTTTATAAAATGTATAGAGGTGGCATTGTACTTTGTTTATTTCTTCAAGTTATATTTCTTTATAATCATTGTTTACTTGCGCATATTTTATATTATTTGCTAGGGGTTACCATATGCAAATGTTGGCATTCACAGATTTTAAATCATATTTTACACTCAATACTCTATACCCATAATTATGGTTACTTATGATTTGAACGATACAAATTGACCTCCAGCAAAACTTTTTAGAGATTTTCCTAATAGAATGGTGTGTCTACACTAAAACCACATCACTAAATACATTAATTCTACAACCTAAATTAACAATATTTGGAATTAAATTTCAACAGGGAAAGTTAGAGTTTAAATACAGTTTCGCTAACTATATGTACGAAGACAAGGCAATATTTTAATGTCTTCTCCAGAACTGACATAACTTAGTTAGCTTTTATATCATAGGGCAATGTCATGGAAAAATCAATGATGTGTTAAACATTACACACATGTTCATTTCAACTTTTGCTAACGATACAATCGCCTGCGACAAAGTGAATTAGATTTTTTGCTGCTAAGCAAATTGCAGAATGCGCATATTGATTCGGTGTAATACCTAAGCATTAGTTAAAAAAGTTGATGTAGATTTTGTATATTAACCGTGCGTAAAATAACTTAAAATATTTTTAAAGATGATGCCTGAGCCCATGAGTGACAAGATTTACTTTGTCTTATGGCCTTGTTTGATGAACTTAGCGATGCGTTGTCAATCTGAGGTTGGGATGTCAAAGCCATTTATTGGCCTACATAATTTTCCGATACTGGCCACACAATAGCGAACACTGACTTTAGCAGAAATAAGCAAATATAATAAATCTGTGACGCTTTTTTATGACATTGGAAAGGAAAATAATTATGCGGATTTTCTGATGATAAGAAATTTCAACCGCCTATAGACAAAGGTATGAATGCGTTGAGTCTGGAATGTTACGCCTCGAGCAAAAGTAAGTTTATCGGCTACCTTATTCTCTGAACTGGACCAAGTCAACAGCAAGCACTGAAATTATGACGGCAGGAATATGTGAAGCGATGATACCAAACCAGACGAGTCGCTGCGAAACTTTACCACCTAGTCTCGGTGTCAAGGTGTCAGTGACGGTAAGCCTGTGCTACACTTTTACAAGCTACCTGACAGGAAGACAGATTGTGTATTCTGCAAATTAGCCTAGATGTGTATTAAAATTTGAACATATTTCAAACAATAAATTTTGGAGAGAATGAATTTACAAAAATCAATGTCATTTTAAAGACCTATAGGCTCCTTGCATTTCATATTACGTAAATGAATTTTATGTTATGATATATAGATTTGATAAAAAATTGGTTTGAATTTGTTGGAAAGCTCCTATCCCTATTTTTTATTTTAATCGATCGATTTTTATTGAAAAGCGACTCAACTCTTTTTATATAAAACTAGTTGTTGCGTTGCATTGTCGATTAGTATAAGTGACTTTTCGAGGTTAGTGTTGGGAATAAAACACAACCACTGTAAACTACAGAAAAATAAATGTAATTGCGTTAAAACATAATCAGCAATTTTTGTGAAAAAATGAAAAAACAAAATGAGAAAAAAATAATAACACTAACCAAGTTCTCTATCCTGTATTCAATACAGTGGTCCAGCATCGGACTATACTTCTTGAGGTTTAGGATTCGATCCCTGGGTCAGACAACAAAAAAATAGAAAATAAGTCTGTTCAATTTTATACGGGGATATGGGAATAAAGATACTTAGTTACTGATTCAATATATGTGAGATACCATTCGTTGTTTTAAGTTACCCATATTGCTGCAATTTTTAAAGTATAAAAACTAAACCATACAAAATTTTAAACTATAAAAACCACAGCATTGACGTACTTAATTTATAAAATCCAGGTCATAATAAATGTTCGTTAAAATATTATTTGTCAGGTCTGTGGATTAAATATCTGTGGCACATCCCTCCGGGAATAGAACGGTAAGTTCAGTACATAAATTAGCTGTCAGGACGCTAATCGCTCAGACAGGCCCCGACGAAACTTTAGAATCCATCAGTGGTTGACTGAAAGGCCAACGAGTGTTGTACTGAAAATAAAATTCTCATAGCTTCTCGCTGTAAATAAAATAAATATAATATTTGACTTCAATAATTGTGAAATAGTAATAATAAATCAAACAAATTGAATCTAACCCCAAAGTTTGCAAATTTTATGCTGGTGTTATGGGTGTTAGTCAACGATTTTAATACATAGAAATACTTAAATAAATACAAGAATAAATGTAATAAGCACCCAGACCCGAAAAAGCAGACATCTAAATGTTCATCCCACAAATGCCTGCCCATCGAATTTATAGCATCAATAAGCCACACTTGCTTCTGACCTGTCAAATACGAGTATATATAAAAGCATATACATATATTACATTTAAATCATTAGAATGAAAACATTTTGACCAATATATAAAGGTACATTTTACATCCCAGCTTTTACAGAATCTCATTTAGTGGGCATTAATTTTTGCGCAAAAATCTCGACGACCCAAATTCACACGGTCTGCAGAAAAATCTTCATGGAACGAGCACAATAGAGCACAATTACGTTCGCTGCTGTAATAAGGGCGCCAATGAGATAGCAATAAAATTTCGCCTCACAATACGGCCATAATTAGAATTAACTGTCTCATTCCCGCCCACATCCGATTGCCATCTCAATTTTGCTCCATTGACATTATCCAGAATCTACTGGAAGCATTTCAGAAGTCTTTTCCGTTCATTCATTTTAATGAGGCCCATATACCGATTTTGGGAAAGATCATTTTAATGTTCGTATTCATGTTTAATATAAGCAAATGTGATTTTGATCTGTGTACATTTAACAAACTGTAGTTAAGTGACATAGATGAAAATTTATATTACTCTTAAATATGCGGAACGTTTAAAATTAACGAACAAAACTTTACTAAAGACATTATCAATGGAGGACTTTTATAAAAAGAAATAAATTAATATTCCTCGACAAGTTAAACAAATTTAATCTAATCCCAAAGTAAGCAACTTATGAGCTTGTGTCATGGTTGTTAGTCAAAGATTCTAATACATAGAATAATAATAAAAATACTTAAATAGATACCAGGATAAGTTTAATAAACTCCCGAAAATGCAGACATCGAAATATTCATCACACAAATTCCTGCCCCCGTCGGGAATCGAACCCGAGACTCACGGTTGTTCGGTATAGTTAGGCGAGTACGCGAGCCACTCGACTGACGAGGCGGTCAAAATTTTAAGTTTATGGTTTTTTGAATAGAGATATTATTTATTATTATTTAAGTATTTAAAATATTTCTTTTAACTCTGAACTCGCCGTATTGGACCAGGTTCACTAGAAGTCTATTCTTTCCAGTGAACATGGTATTTGCCTCCCTGCGAGGCAGCTTGTAAGAGGTATATTTATTAGCATAGGATATTAGTCAACAGTCATTACCAACAAGACTAGTAGTAGGCCACAGCTATCTCTCACCATAAGGTGAGCCGTGTGTTTAGTTTCTGACGTAACTCATAAAAAATTATCAAGTTTATGTTAAAGTTTAATTTTAATATTAAAATAGAGAAAGCTGGAAGTTAACATAACTAACAACAATCAGTTAAAAATTCTCACCTACAAAAACCCAGCTTTGTTTATGCACCAGCTGCCGTCGCTTATGAATGTGCCCTTGTTTCTTTTATAAAACATTTTTGTTTAACCAATTAAAACGATACAGATTCCTTAAGAGCGTTTGTTATTGAAATTTACAGATTGCCATTCAGACGATTGTTAATTTAGAAGATTTAGAGGATTTAGGAGTGGAATGCGCGCACAGTGCGGCCATTGTTGGTGGTTTTTGGAAACAATGCTTCATTGTGCATGGACTTAAGCGACTTAAACGTACCGGTTCATGTTTCTAAACGTGGTTGAATTTGTTTTTGCGAGTTTTGGGTATGATTTAATATGCAAGTGCTGTGAATTGCGGATGGCAGTGTTTATTCTTTTGTACTGGTTTATGTATAGTTTTGAATCAAGTTGAAATTTCAATTTTATTTTTAAAAACACGGAGTTGTATTTACAAAAAAAAACTATTTTTATTTCGAAAACCTTATCCCTAAGGGAGGTTTCATATTTTTTAAACGAGTTTATTTCTAGACATTATTTCACAACAATTAGATACTCTTAACAATAACAATAGACGATTTTTCTAAATATAAGACGATAATAACGAGATAAATATTTTTTACAAAGGTATCCAGTTAGTACCAGGTAATATTTTAACTTTTATAAATAATTAGTAGGGATTTTGATGCGGTTTTTTAAAAAATAAGGTGATTGAAGGGGTGAGTTTATATGAATATTTTATACCCGTGCAAAGCCGGGGCGACCCGCTAGTAAATAAAAATAGGTAAATAAACTCCAAAGTAAGTAAATTATGTGCTTGTGTAATATACTAAATAATACACATATACTAAACCTCAGTATTAAAAAATATCCACTCCCGGAAATATAGACACCTAGATGTTCATCCAACAAATGTATGCTCAGTCGGGAATCAAACCCATGCTTCGCTATTGACGTTAAAGTACGCTTAAGTCTCGAATAACTTTTGGGTTTTGCGATTACTTGCTTGGGTCGGCACCTTCGACTTTCGAATTTCTGCTACTATCACTTCAGTCTGCGTTACTGCCTCTGGAGGGTAAGTTGGCCATTAAACTTATTCAATAGACTTCCCAACCACGGGTTGGCAACTCAATTTATCTATGGTACGGTATTTCTTATTATAAGGAAATCCATCTGCTTGTTTGCCTTTCAACTCCATAAAAAAGCAAAAAACTCTTGACTAAGCATTACCAGTAAATATCTATCATTAAAGGCATTTTTAGCGCATCATTGTTATCTCTGACCTACGTCCATTCCAGCAGTATTAAGGGTGGCCATAATTAAAGGACCTTGACAAAAAATGTCACCCTTTTAAAGGGTCCAACGTCAAAAAAGTAGCCAGTTTTTTATCACCTGGGTTGGAAGTCACAAAATGTTTATCGCCACTTAACGACATGTTGATTTATGTTTCCACCCTGTTGAGGTTCAAAGCCCGTCCAAATGAATTAGACTGCTTAATTGGTCATTTATTTTCAGAGATAATAGTCCGTTCCGTATGAGCTTACTGAAGTGGCACTCAATGATAAGCTATTTTTTATTAAAACCCAAATAATACAAAAACATCCGGTGAATTTAAGTATAAAAATAAATTCAGACATCAGCTGTTGATCTAACTTCAGATTTATTACACATAATTGCTATGAAGCACAATATCTTATGCATTATGGATTACGTTCAAGAAATATGGCGGGTTTTAAAAACAAAAAGTATGAGAATCGACCTAAAATTAATGGTTAATGATCGGTTTACACGTACTGTAAGCCCACCCATAACGTAAAAACTAAAGAGTTATCTTAAATTATGGTTAATTGGAGGGATTAAGGGTATAGATTCAATTTTGTGGCTTTGATTGATGGGTTTCCATCAGAAGTGTTTTGATAACGTCTTTTTTGTATCATAAACGAATTTATATAGTATGTACACATTTTAAGAGTAGTGTTAGTGAGCGCAATCGAAGATGAAATACCTAAAACATATTTACTTTGCTTTAAATTAGCTTACTTTAGATTATCAGCTTATAACTCTTTAAAGCAATTTTTAGGATTCAGTGAAGTGAATAATATCGGCCATTTTCATAATTTAAAAGTTGCAAACTTAAAAAAAAATAAAAATTGAAATCTCTTCATTTTATATCCAATTATTTCATTCTTCGTTAAAATTTGTCATATCACAATAATTTATTTTCAAAAAGCTTAGCTTTAGCACTTTGTAATCAAACTTCCAAACTTTTGAGCCTTATATGAATAACTAAAAAGTTTAGAATGCAATTCATTGTCCAAACATATTTACAAAACACAATTATCGAACCATACAAGCGAGTATTACTAAAATGAAAATGATTGTTTAACGGTCGTCTTATTAAATCAAAATCTACAGTCAGCGTTTCTATTTAAAATCAAATATTTTTTTAATAGCAAATACCTTCGTTGAGTGGCAGCTAATGGGGTAAGCAAATAAAAAGGTGCTTACACTCGTAAGCATTTAAGTGCCACAATGTACATCGTTGCGGATAAGAGGGTCAATATTTTGATAGCACACGTGGTAAGATAATAGAAACATGTGGTTAAACATTGTGCAACGTGGAACGCTTTAATCGCTGCGGTTAAGAGCATGACCACAGCCAAGAACCTTGGGTTTTTATTCTCACTAAAAATTTTTAATATAAATCTATACATTTCATTGCATTTGGTATACACGGATTTTTAATAGAAATGTGTATAATAGATTCAAACTTATTTCGTCGAAACCTTCAAATTTTTCAAATTGGATTTAAGTGTATCTTATCATACCTACAAATATTATTATACACTAAATAATATACAATTAAATTAAATAGGATATGTAAATCGTCTTTTGTGTATCTTACTGGTTGCAAAAAATAATAATTGATGTGTTGATATTGGGTAATAAAAATCAAACATTGTCTATAACATAGTTATAATGTGTACACAAAACGTACAAAGTTAACTAAGTGGAAATACATGTACGGTAATTGTATTAAAATATAAAGTAACGTAATGAATGCACAGAAACATTGCGAAAAAACCGCCTTCGATTTTAACAAGTACACCACCTACGTACACAAAATTTTCGTAGGAATCCATTATCAGACCCAGACTTGATAGTAATGGAACAACCTCCAAATAAATAAAGAAGAAGAAAGGACAATTTGGTGGACATAAGATGTGAAAAATATCATACTCGATTCAGTACTTGTTATATTAAAAGTAAAGTAAAGTATCTTTACGCCCATATCCCCGAAGATGTAGGCAGAGGTACAACCAAGGCACCCACGACTAGCCGAAGACACTAAGTCCCACAATGTGATAGATGGCAAGCCTATCGCCAACCGGGCACATTTCCAATCCCGACCAACATTTTTTTTATTAGAAAATTAGAAAAATCCAATTTTCTTTTTGTTGTTATATTAAAAAACCTGTTTTTATGATACTGGAAGGTAAACTAGCAGATGGATTTTCTGATGGTAAGAACTCCGCCTAAAGACACCAAAGGAGGTAATGGTGCGATGCCAAACTGATGCCGGGATGTTAGACCTCGAGCAAACGTAAGTTTACCGGCTACCTTATCCTCCAAACCGGAGTACGTCAACAACATGCAGTGATGATGGCAGGCAGGAATAGGAAAAGCAGTGGTACCAATCCGGGCGTGTCGCAGGTAAATTCTACTACCTAGTAGGATGTCACGGACTTAGTGAACGTAAGCCTACGCTTGCCTGTCACGACCTGACTGGCACGAAGGCAGATAGACCACTATTCTGGTGCCCGGACCAACACGGGGAAAAAAATCTAAATTTAGTACTGGATTTATAAAACATGAAAACAACCTAAAAATGAAACTCTTTTAGTCATGGGCAATTTCAAAAGCTTGTCTTATTTTAGATGTTATCAGTACCACCTTCTTAAAATTACTTCGGCGAATATTTAGTTCAGCTTTCGCTACGCTTCGATATGTCACGAGCAGAGGACGACAGAAATAGACGTCTGCGGTGAATCAACTGCTAAGCTGAGAAATTCCTGTACATCAAAGACTATTCGCGGAAATGCACTTTTCATTCGGTATTTATGATAAACGTCAAAAATATCTTTTTGTATGTATCGTAAATAAGGTTTAATAAAGATTTCTTCAGATTAGTTTATGAAATATTTTCATTGCTACAAAATAATTTACCTACATATAGAAGATACTACGATACTACTACTAGATGTTACGAATAGAAGACGATTAATGCGAAAAAAGCCTGTAAATTACCTTCACGTCTGTATTCTCGTAGAAGTTCCCTTATTGTACCCGTAGTGGTAACCTATGACTAGCCAAAGATACTAAGTCTCACTATGTGATAGGTGACCAGCCTAATGTCAACGGGACCTAAATTAAATCCCAAATCCCAATTTTATTAGATAAATTGAAAAACACCCAAATGAAGTCAAGTCCAACACCGGACCGCTAGACTCTAAAATAACATCGGTTAAATTTTATTTTAACAGCTACCTCAAATCTAGACCAGAAAAAAACAGTGATAACGACTTCTCATAATGATATTAAAACTGTTTCTTAACTTCTCTCTCTCTTTCCTTTCACTTAAGTAGTTTTGTTGTAGTAGGACGCAAGAGTTTTGCAAAAAAATTGATTTTCCTTAACTTTTTAAAATTCAGTTATAATAATATTTTTTTAATAAATGAGAAGGCAAACGAGTAAAAGATTCATCTGATGGTAAAATGGTCATAGCCAGCTATAAACATCTACAATAGTAGTAGGGGTCTTACAAGTGGTTTGCTGATCTTCTAGCCATATTTCTAAAGTATCTTCACGCCCATATCCCCGAAGAGGTAGGCAGAGGTACAACCAAGGCACCCACGACTAGCCGAAGACACTAAGTCCCACAATGTGATAGGTGACAAGCCTATCGCCAACCGGGCACATTTCCAATCCCGACCAACATTTTAGCCTAGCCATATTTCTAATTTTGTTAAAGACTCCGCATTACCCCGGTTCATATTATATCATTAGTAAAGACATCGTATTACCCCGTAAGGACTCGGCGTCAAGATGTATATTTGTAAATATTTTACTCGCTTACCCTGGGATTCCATTATCAGATGACAAGACATTGTGGCAATGAATTTAGCACTGAAGTACGGTTTCTTAAATAAAGAAAAAGAAAAAAGATTTAGAAATGACGGCAGTCAATTAAAATACGTGAAAAATATAGAAGTGGAAGATATAACGTCCATCTTTTTTTAAAAGTTTAATAATAGTATAAAACAATTACGCATCAAGATTTGTGTGATATTTGGTACTTGATATTATGATATAGCATTGCTGTCCATAGAAATTTTTTGCAGGTTTTAATTGTAGTAATTTCAAAGCACATCCCATAAAAGATGTGTTGATATCTATACATCCACAAGTAATATTGTTACTCAGTGAAAATAATAAATAAACATTCCTGGACAAGTTACACATCGTGAATCTAACCCCAAAGTAATCAAATTACATGCTGATTTTATGTGTGTTAGTCAAGATTACCAATGCAAAGAAATATTTAAATAGATACCAGAACAAATTTAACAAACACGCAGATCCGGAAAGGCAGACATCTACCTGAATGTTCTTAAATGCCTACTCCCGTCGGGATCCTAGAGGTGGGTCATGTCCGCTAGCCACTCGACCAACGAGGCGACAAGTTAAGATATCGTCGATGAAATACCAATACCTCCTAACTGTCAATTCTGTCCAAAATTACTTTTTTATTGCAATATATATAAAACTCATATTCGCATAGATTCACTCCTATCTAAAACTTCTTTACCAATAAGCTTCCTGAGTTATGTGAAAATATCTACTAAGTCAAAAAATTCATTCGTTCGTTAGTATTTTATGGAAATATCTCCTAAGTGTAAATTTTGATTCTTAACACTTAGGAGGTATTGGTACTTCATCGACGATATGACATTTAGAAAAAGCATGGCCGTCAACTTTCCAGCTACTCACCTTAATGCGGTCAACTAAATGCTCGATATATAGGAGCCCCAACACACCATTTTGCGACAAAGAGCTGTTGGATAAAGGACTAAAGTACTAATTTGTTTATATAAGTACAACTATGTGAATGCAATTTTAAATGTTTTTTGAATACTTAATTTAATTTATGCAAACGGTTCAGGTGTTGGACTTGACTGCATGAGGACCAACGAAAAGAAAATTTGTTTTTTCCAATTTTTTAATAAAAAAAATGGTGGTCGGGATTGGATATGTGCCCGGTTGGCGATAGGCTTGCCACCTTTCACATTGTTGGACTTATATCCGATTTCACCAAGAGCCCCTATATTTAGGGGACCTTTCAACGTGTTTTAGGGGACGGTTTTACATTGAAACAGTCCTGTAAGTAACGTTAAAAGGTCCCTTAAAGTATAGGGACTCTTGGTAAAATCGGGCATTAGTGTCTTCGGCTAGTAGTGGGTGCCCTAGTTGTGCCTCTACCTACCTCTTCGGGAATATGGGGCGTGAAGATATTTTATGCTCATAATATTTAAACAGAGATAGACTTATGAAGAATATGTTCAAAGTTTCTAAACCAAGAAATTCCAAAAGGCGTCGATAAATAAGAAAAGCAATTTTAAAGTTAAAGGAAAAGTTAATGAGTTGTAAAATTTGACAGTCCGCCCACGCTACGCTTGCGTCGAGCTGCTGTGATTAACACGCGCAGATGTGAAGTTTAAAATTAATAATCCATGTCTACATGCACTCAATTTTAAAAGCTGTTGTTTAAAACAGGAATATTGTTATTTTAATCATTTGTTTTGATGTAAAGTTAATCGCCCTGAATATTCCAATTTCGAAAATATCTTGTAACTTAAATGCAGTAGATAAATAACATCATACATAAGCAAAAGGATTTGGTTTCGAGATATGTACTTATGAATAGAAACGTAAATTTCTTTGACTTCCAAACAATTGTAAAGTTTTTTAAGTGAATTTCGAGATTCTATTTACAGAAACATTTCAATCGAAAGCTTTGATTTACTTGATAATACCTTAGGTGGTCCTGCATTTTTTTTTTCTCTAGGGATTTTTATTTCATTGAAGGAATCCTTTTCTTAATACGTCTTGGGCTGCTTGCACGTTCCTCGCTTATATTTGACAGTTTAACCCATTATAAATCTAGAGACGTGAAGTTTTTCTAAGCATCAATAATTATTATCGTATTACATTTAATTTATCTTTAGTTTCATATTAATAGTTTACCATTTACTGACTTAATTTCATAATTTTACTCAATATTTCATTGCAAATATGGAATTTTGACATGTTTATAAAATCAAGAGCTTTTAAATTATTTACATCCTCATCCTAAATGTCTGAGGGTGCAAACTGGATAAATGACTTTAAACTGTATACTGGAGTCAAGTCTCCCCATATCTCCAAATATTTGTGCCAAGGTCATAGTAATTAGTCATTTTGACATTGCTATTCCAAGATCTGTATTTTTTTATGTTAGACGAGGCATAACTTTCTTTATCGTAATCTCACTTTAATATATCTTGTTTTTATCTGATAGATAGATTTTTTTAATTATATTTTTTTATTACTTAGACGACTCAGCCATCATTTTGTAAGATTAAAAATTTGAAAAAATTGAGATTTGATTATCGCGTCTGTGGTCTAGCGGTTCGGGTGTTGGACTTGACTGGTGTCAAGTGTTATCCTGGGTTTGAATCCCGGGTCGGCCAACAAAGAGAAAATTGGATTTTTCCAATTTTCTAATTAAAAAAATGTTGGTCGGGATTGGAAATGTGCCCGGTTGGCGATAGGCTTGCCACCTATCACATTGTGGGACTTAGTGTCTTCGGCTAGTCGTGGGTGCCCTGGTTGTGCCTCTGCCTAGCTCTTCGGGGATATGGGCGTGAAGATACTTTTTTTTTTAATTTGATAAAAAAAGTAAGACAAACTGCACAGAGTACCCATTTTGTAATCGTCAAAATTCTTGGTCTTAGCCTTTTAATCTGTGTGTTTAATACAGTACGTTTTATTTAAGTGGATGAAGTCGGATCAATTACTACAATCTAAAATCTATATAGACTTTATACTAGGTCAAAAATCTTCACGATCTGCACAACTCACAACACGATGCCGCAAAAGATATCTCATTTATGTGTGTGCGTGTGTGTGTGTGTGCGCATGTGTATGTATGTGTGTGTGTGCTTGTGGGTGTGTGTGTGTGGCATCATAACTTTTAACAGTTTTGTTTAAAAGCTGACGTGATAAAAATGGTTCTTAACTACGCAACATGTAATTTTTGTTAGGGTTTATTAATTTCTTTGTCTCAACAAGCAAATTATTCTAGAATTTAAATAACTTGATGTGAAATAAGATAAGTTCAAACTTAACGGGTGGTATATTGGAAAGAAGTCAGAGGTCTAGGAATTCTAATCTAAGGTTATCTGTAGACAATTTCATAAATTAATTATTTATCATATGAATGAATGAAACATTGTTTCAAGTGTTGTACTTGATTCTAAACAATACTGTTTTGTTTCAAATGAATGCATGCGGATATTGGTTTCAATAATTCTCTCTCTTTATACGTTTTGTAATTTTATTGTAATTTGTGGTCGCCCATTGGTCAAAATTCAACCATAGTAAATTTTAATATCTTGTCGATAAGAACGCCATCTTAATTTGTCAAGACAAACCACCAAACTTTATAAATAGTTAGTGCGCTATCTGTGATCTTTTATCGTTATCATCAATATATATTTTTGTGTGTGTCAAATGCATGGTAGTGTGGGTAATGTTTTATTTATTGATTTAATGTACTTTATAAGCATTATACTTCAAAAATATTAGCGTTCTGCACTTCTCTTACACAAAAGTTATAAGTGTGCCAAATTGTATGCTCCTCCGTCCGCGCAATTTTCGTAAAAAGGGGTAAAAAGTTTTGGCATCACATATTAATATATAGATTCAAAGAGACGATATGCCTGTGAGATCTTAGGTCAAGGGCAAGCCATTTTTTAACAAGCTTTTATCAATGGTTCGAAAAAACATAAATAAAGGTATCTTTCCGCCCATATCTAGAGGTAGGCAAATGCACAACCAGGGTACCCACGACTAGCCTAGGACACTAAGTCCCACAATGTGGTAGGCAGGCCAATCGCCAACCGGGCACATATCTCACCCCGAGCTATATTTCTATTATTAGAAAATTGAAAAAAAAACACATTTTTTTGTTGCCCGACCCAGGAATCGCACCCTGGATCTCATTAAGTCAAGTCCAACATCTGGACCGCTCGACCACAATTAATAAGTGTATAATGCTTAGGTAAAGGCTAATATTAGATACAATTAGTTTTACATTGATTTTTGTCACATTTTGGAGAGAAATAGAATCATGGTAAAAACAATCATTTTTTAATCAATTGATACAGTATTTTTTTTATCAAATACAGAACCCAAAAACTATGTTATTAAAATTTTTGTACGTTTGTCTACTCACTTTTCAGACAAACGTGAACGGATTTTGACGAAATGTTGTGTTGTAGTAATAGTAGCTTATAACCCATGTAGGCATTTGGGATATCTTAAAGAAAATGATTTGTTCTGTCACCAACCATGAAAGGACTTTAAGTGACTTCCATTTTTGAACGAAGGTGCGGGTAATAGCTAGTAATATAATTTAAGGGTAGCAACACTGCAAAAAAAAAGACTTCCGAGATAGTCCAATAAATAAAGATAAAGTAAGATAAATCTTATCAACATCTCACTAGGTAGTAGATTTAAGTTACAACATTATATATTTCTACTACATTTATTAAAAAAATAAAAAAATAACAATTGAAATCTGTATACCGCGCGTAGTCTCTAAATAGGGCGTCAACTTGTCACTTAAATACCCTTTGTATTTTTATGTCAACCTTCACAGTCCCTCTTACTTTTAAAACCCCGGATTATTAAAAATGTTAAGCAGGGTAAATCATTGTATGAGATTTGTAAAAATATTTTTCACAATTTACTTTTGCAATACGGCATTGAGATTTGTAGTTTTTTTCAACTGTTTTAGAGTAAGCACTATTTTAACAAGCCTATTTTAGGTGTATGCTATATTTTTCCAATGACATTGACAATTTTATGACAATTTATTGAATTTTATTCAATGACAATTTTAGACATGTTTAATAAGTGAGGATATAATAACTTGTTGTGTTGTTAGCCAACACATTTCGAGGTAAGTATATAAAATTAAAAAAAATGAAATATCTGTAGAAATAACGCGTTCAAACAAATCTGATAGTACTAAACAGTTTTCTCTCTTTTTATTACTTGATACGAATAAAGATAGGGATAACCTAAAATTATTTTTATAAGTGTGCAATATTACCACTGTTATGTTTCTAGCGGCGCAGTATCGACAGCATCGAACCGGAAAGGCCAAACCCTGGGTCGCTAGACTACACAGGCGATTATGTATGTTACGAACAAATTACACTGTCTTTTATAAAAATTTATTAAAAATTTCCTTATTTGAAAAAGAGTTCTTCTCTAGTTCTCATGTTGAATATCCCTTGAAAATCAGAAAGATATCCTATTTTTTTGTAAATAAACGATATAAATAAATTTTTAATTTGAAGTAAGCTTTAGCAATTTAATTTTTATTTCAGCTCGTACTTTATCTCTTTCTTTCTGTCATAGAAATTTCTTCCATAAACGAGTCCAAAATTTGTCCTTAAATCAATGCAAATACTTTTTTAGAGTTACAGTTTATACAAACCTAATTTTTCAGAACAATGCTTATTTTATCACAAAAACCTTGTTTGTTTGCGTTACAATATTATTTGAAGGCAAAAATATAAAAACCAAAAAGCAGATTGCAAAGTACCAACTGTCACTAGCAGTATTAAGACTATTCTAACGAGACCTCATACTTTTAAATCGTTGTCGTACAGACTGCAACAGGAAACATACAAATATACATACACTCGAAAAACATTACTCAAAAGCAGTCAAAGTAAGGTATCTTCACGCCCATATCCCCGAAAAGGTAGGCAGAGGCACAACCAGGGCCACGGCTAGCCAGAAACACTAAGTCCCACAATGTGATAGGTGGCAAGCCTATCGCCAAACTTATCTAATATCGGGTAGATATCTAATCCCGAGCTACATTTTTACAAACCCGAGCTACAAACCCGGGACTCGAACCCGGGACCTCATGTAGTCAAGTCCAATAACTAAACCGCTAGACAACAGAGGCAACCAAAATCAGCCAGTTAAAAATAATAGGATTCCACTGTCACCAGTGCCAAAACTTGATGCACTGGATAGTTTTATTTTAGGGCTTACTTAAAACCGTATCGTGTTTCTAATCTCTAATTATGTATGGATTCTAAACCACCAAAAAAGCTTTGTGATGCCGCTTCCGGCGTATACAATAGATGCATGCAAACTTTGTGGAATGGGTAAAAATAATCCGCTTCTATAACCCAATACATCACGCGAACTGTCAGTGGAGGCCACAGGAACAAAAATATAGCATTGTGAATAGCGATACGCTTTGTTGGAAAGTTGAGCAAAAACTTGTGCAATTTCGGTAATACACGCAGCTTCGTTGACAGTCTATCACAAATGAAGTAGTTCTTTTTCTTTCTTTCTTTCTTTAAGTATTGGCCTTCACGTTAGTATTTTGCCATTAGTCAAGTAGAAATTTGCTTCAAATTTTACATCAATTTTAACAAATTATAATTAGTCATCAGTCATAGCTCATAAGTCGTCAGTTAGTAATGTCAGGCTCTTGGGTAAAGCGATGGCCTCATTATCCAAGCTAATATAACGAGGTTTGGCGGCAACGAGGAAATACACGATACGCTAATTTCTTCCTGATTATTTCATTTCTGCACTTTCACTGAACGAAATTGTACAAAATGCCACCAAAATTGACTAATTTCACTCAATATCAACACGAAATTCAATAATTATGAAAAAACTTCGACCATCTTTTCTCTCGATGGCGCCAAAACAAAGTAGTTCTTCTATAGTACGACGTCCGTTGTAACTTCTTTTTTTTTACAATAAGCGACGGTTTAAAAATAATCAGCCAGTATTTGAAGTTATAAAGTTGTAACATAATTAAAGTACAATTTTATATTTTAGATTAAGTAACAACAATTTTTAAACAAAACTATCAAAGTTAATAAATTTTAGATATGTTTACGAAATACTCGCGTTTTAAAAAAAATCCAGTATTTTTAAAAAGGAATATGCCAAGGTACAATTAGGGCACCCACGACTAGCCAAAGACACCAAAGTCCTATAATTTGATACATGTGCATGTACAATCCCGGACAGCGTTATTTTTATTAAAAAAATGATATAACACATTTTCTTCTTGTTGCCCGACTTGGGAATCGAACCCAATTCAAGTCCAAAACCGTACCGTTAGACCACAGAATTATACGACTTTATTTCATTTTAATTAATACATTTTTCATTTATCTTGAGGAACTCATCAAAGAGGAGTTTTTTTGTGCATAAGTCAAAGAACAACCCAGCATAACTGCTAAGGCCAGGTTCCTGTATTCAAGAAACGAGTCGTTTTGCTTACGAATGGTTACTATGTGTACGAATAGTACAAAATTTAACTACGGTCGTTCGTTTTCGACTGTTAACTCTAAACATTTTGTATAATTATGAGCAACGCTTCGTTAGTTTTTGGCGAACTACCAATGGTTATACCAACGGATAACGGTTAGTTGATTATAGAAACTAGGCTTCAGTATATATTTCAACAGTGAGGTACATACATGAGTTTGATTTTTGTACTTGTCTATATTTTGTGGTAACACCAATTTAAATAGCAATGAATGAAATACATTACTAATGTCGCCTCTGTTGTCTAGTCTTGACTTCTTGAGGTCCCGGGTTCGTTTCCCGGGTTGAGCATCAAAAATTTTAGAAAATGTATACATATTTTCAATTTTCTAATAAAAATAATGCTGCCCGGGATTAGATATTTACCTATTTGGCGATAGGCTTGCCACCTATCAGATTGTGGGAATAAGTGTCTCCGGTTAGTCGTGTGAACCCTGGTTGTGCCTCTGCCAACTCCTTCGGGGATATGGGCGTGAAGTTATTTTTTTTAATACGTGCAAGAATAACTTTAATTATTTTTATGACGATGTAATAATTACACCACATTATTTTCGTCATTATTAATGGCAATTGAAATTGAAAACTAACCGCCGCGTCAACGACTAAACATTGTACCAGTTTTTTAATTGGTCCACGAAATAAGTAACAATTAATCAATTCAGAAGTAAAGTGATCATATTTTACAAGGTCTTAGCTGAATGGCTCTTTGTGTGGGTCTTGTATATGTCAACACTTGCTGTAGCTTAACATCATAAATTTAATGGTCGGCGTCAAAACAAATGGTATATGAAAGGCATGTTTCTATTTATTTTATCTGAGAGTTGAGTTCTTGGGGGGTATATTTTTAGTTTTTTGGAAAGGTGTCGGTGTTTTGGTTTATAATTTAAATCCAAATTGGGAAACGACTTTAATTTCATATGTTATACTTTCTTTTTAGATCCCGACGTGAAGTATGTGTTTGAATTTTTTTGAAGGCTGACGTGAGATGGTTTTTAAATACATTAGGTACTTGAAGGTTATTACATTTTTTATCAGGATGTCAAGAATGGAAGGCGTTTTTTTAGGTGAACAATATGTTCTTAATTAGGAAAGATCTTGATGGTTCATGCCAACATGAGGCTGGGTTGTTTAACCCCTTTACACAAGGGGTTACAAGTAAGTTTACTTTTACTTATTTATGTACTTTCACCCAGAGCTTCGCTTACCTTTTGAAGGTTATTTTGTGTTTCTCGCGGGAACCACTCAAATATTGCCCATCAGTGTGTTAAATTTCAGATATGTCTATCCAGTCAGTTGAACGGGAAGGAGTACTCAACATCAATTTATCCATCCGTACACACCAACTATCACATTTATTATGTTAATAGTAAATTTTGGCTATGATAATTAGCTAACATATTCGGTATTAAAAAATGATTATTACACTATCACATTAATGATCACAAAATTTTACCCGTGTTGGTCCGGGCTCCGTTGCAGAATAGACCATCTGACTTCCTGCTAGGCAGCTCGTAAAAGGCGAGCATAGGCTTACCGTCACTAACACCGTGACATCTGACTAGGTGGTAGAGTTTCGCAGCCACTCACCCGGATAGGTACCACCGCCTTACCTATTCCTGCCGCCATAACGTCATGACGTGTTGCAGTTTGGATGGTAAGGTAGCCGGTAAACTTACTTTTGCTCGAAGCCTAATATCCCTCAGGTTGGCAACGCACCATTACCACCTTTGATGTCTCTAGGCAGCGTGAATTTTTTACCATCAGGAAATCCATCTGCTTGTTTGCCTTCCAATATCATAAAAAAAATGACTCATGACTTCATATTTTGAAGTAAGAAAAATTTCGCATCAGACAAGATTTTTTTAAATTATAAACGATAACTTATTTAGTAGGTACACAGAACAGTGAATCTATAGTACATAACTATCCGCGTAAAAAAAAGAAAAGAACTAAAAATTTCGCTACAGGAGTTGAATCCTCAATAGCTCAAATGGCTAAAGCATTCGTCGGGTTGAGACGAAAGGATTCATATCAGGTTCAAATTCTGTCTTCGGAAAAAATGTGTTTGTTTAAATTTGTAGAAATTTGATCCAAGCACAGGGCTAGTGCTAAAATGAAAATACCTTGATTTATAGCTAATGGCATTCTTTGTATAGTCGTGTTTTTATACAGATTACACAGAACTGATCAGCTTGTTAGGATATAAAGTGTATTCATAAGTGATGAAACCTGTGGGGGCGTTTGATATTCATAATTCTCTCACATTCGTCAAAATAAATATCTATTCATAAGTGCACACTTGAGAAATAATATTAACTAGCACTGCCTACAATCTGAACGTTAATAAACTATGTTGACGTTGGCGCTGTGTGAAAAATAAACATTTTGAAGCGCTTAGTGCATTTGCTAAAGCTATCTCTGAACCACGACTTCAAATAAAATGTCAACAGTCGCATTATGTTCCTTAGTACATACTTCAACTTTATTGTGACAAGGTTTCAATGTTTACTTTTCTATGTGGCAACACTAAACTTGGATGTGTCAATAAGAATAAACGAACATAAGTTATAGGAAACAATATAAGACGGTTATCTTTTCTCGTTGGTCAAGTAGTTAGCGTATTCGCCCACTTATAACGATCTAAGGTGTGTGGGTCGATTCCCGACAGGGACATAATAAACGTTGAATGATGTATGTATTTTTGGGTTTTCTAAATTAGTACGTTTTTATAATGTACTAGTGGTCGCCCATTGGTCGAAATTTGACCATAATCAATTTTAATATCTTGTTGATAAGGACGCCATCTTCATTTCTCAAGACCACCTACTTTGTTTCCAAACTTTATGAATATTTAGTGCGCCATCTGTGATCTTTTATCGTTATCATCAATATATGTTTGTTTGTGTGTATCAAATGCATGGTAGTGTGGGTAATTATTTGTTTATTGATTTCATTTATAAGCATTATTATTGAAAAATATTAGCATTCTGCACTTTTCCTAACATAAACTATAAGTGTGCCAAATTTCAGACTCCTCAGAATAAATATAATATATTTATATTATAGATAATGCAATGTGCAGTTTATAACAAATTATAAAACTTATGTTCATAAATAAATAAAATGTTTATTAAAATGTAAATAAGGGCTGTGATTCAAATGTACATTTTTATAGAAATATGTAACTTTTAAAAAATTAACTAAATATTTGCACACCACAATGTGGTAGAATATGTTGTATTCTTAAATATCTTTATAACAACTTTTTAACGCACATATTCCGCAAATAAATAATTTTCATTTCATTTTATTTCATTTCAAATCACGTTTTTTTTTTGTTTTTTGTGAGATTTAAATTATATTTAAGTCTTCATGTCTTAAAGTTGGTGTGGCTTTACTTTGTAAAATTGTATAGGTTTTATGCCCGCCCCAAGTTCTCAATATCAATTTACATACATGTAAAGTATAGTCGTACATACATTAATATATATAGGTACATCTTCACGCCAAGTCGTTTACGTGCTAGGCAGATAGATGATGCTGTATAAGCGAAACTAGTAGGCTATTTACAAAATAATGAATTATAAATGATACGTGAAACAGTAGAAGTGTTTCTTTATTTAAAAATACTAGTGGTCGGACATTGGTCGAAATTCGACCATAATAAATTTTAATATCTTGTTGATAAGAAAGCCATCTTCATTTCTCAAGACCAACTACTTTTCGCCATCTGTGATCTTTTGTCGTTATCATCAATATATTTGTTTGTGTGTGTCAAATGTATGATAGTGTGGGTAATGTTTTATTTTTTGATTTAATGTACATTTTAAGCACTATTATTGAAAAATATTAGCGTTCTGCACTTATCCTACACATAAACATGAGTGTGCCAAATTTTATGCTCCTGCGTCAGCGCAATTTTCGTAAAAAGGGGTCCAAAATTTTGTCATAACGTATTCATATAATTATATAATACTAGATGAATGCTAGGCACAAAGCATTGAGTGCCAAATCTCACGATCCTTGAAGACCTGTCTAGCTTCCTCTACATTTATTTCCCTTTTCATTCAAGTAAGCCGATTATAATATAGGCGTCGCATATATAATCTCCTCCTTTTTCAAGTCGCTTAAAAACATCACGATTTTGTATTTTCTCTGTATACGCACTGGAATTCGACAATCGATTTGCCACGTAAATATAATATTAGTTAGTAGTAGTAAAGTTAAAGTGTCAATATAACGTCACTTTAATCTTAATATATATAAATTACTAAGCTCCTAAACTACTGAACCGATTTAAATGAAATTTGCACACCGTGTGCAGTTTGATCCAACTTGAAAGATAGGATAGTTTACATCTCAATTTATGCTCAAAAAAATTACCATCCGAGCGAAGCCGGAGTAGGCAGCTAGTATTATATAAATATTAGTATCTGCTACCTCAACTCCAATAACATAAATTTTACTTTTACTATTGCTACAAAAACTTCTAGACATTTAAGTCTATCGTCAGTCTATCTCTTACCACCAGTCTTCCTATTAGTTATGTTTATAAAAGAAATAAAAGCTTAGGTACTTCTAAAGTCATAAATCTTCAAATAACACGAAAGCTTACTTAACGTGTAAGTAAGCGCTTACTGTTTATTAAACTCCATACGATTTAAACTGAGAGACGACCCGTCAACGTTCAAGTGGTAATAAATTACAAACTTAACCTTGGCCACGTTTGTTTTGGTTAACTGTTTCTAGGCACATATGTTCATCGTGAGAACACTGAAACTGGTAGAAAACCTCCGATGGCTACATTGAATAATAAAGTATAATATTGAATAATAATATGAAGAGACATAGAGCTACTAGTTGAGTTGACTAGTCGCCTCTGTGGTCTAGCTGTTCAGGAGTTGGACTAGACTGCATGAGGTCCCGGTTTCGAATCCCGGGTCGGGCAACATAAAGAAAATTTGGATTTTGCAATTTTTTAATTTAAAAAAATGTTGCTCGGGATTGGATATGTGCCCGGCTGGCGATAGGCTTGCACCTATCACATTGGGGGACTTAGTGTCTTCGGCCTCTACGGGGATATCGAGGCTTAACATCCCGGTCTCATGTTGGCAATGCACTATTGGTGTAATTTGGTGTATCTAGACGGCGTAAATTTCTTACCATTAGGAAATCCGTACGCTGATTTGCCTTCCAACGCCATAAAAATCGAAACTTAATGTGAGTTACTTTGAATATATTTATTTTTAATGGACAATATTATTTTTTTATTATTAATAAGACAGCAAGGGTTCCGTTTTCGGCTATGGAACCCTAAAAAGGTATCGCTTTAGATCTTTACGTGTATGTATACCTATAAATAAATGATATATACCTGGACAAATTACCGAACTTCGTCTAATTCCAAAATAAGCAAATTATATGCTTGTGTTATGGGTGTTAGTTAACAATACAAATAAATAAATGCATAAATAGATACCTGTTAAATTTTACAAGTACGCAGACTTGGAAGTACAACTGATATCGATGTTCATATCACAAATACCTGCTCCCGTCGTGCCCCTAATGCTATACATAATTTAGTAAGTATCTTCACGCCCATATTCGAAGGGGCAGGCAGAGGCACAACCAGGGCACCCACGACCAGCCGAAAACACGAAGTTCCACAATGTGTAGGTGGCAAGCCTATTGCCAACCGGGCACATATCCAATCCTGTAATTTTTTTTACTTGAAAATTGTAAATATCTCATTTTATTTTTGTTGCCCCACCCGGGATTCGAACGCGGGACCTTATGAAGTCAAGTCCAACCCTTGGACTACTAGACCACAGAGGCGATGCTTGGATATTATGTTTAGCTTACATTATGTTTTATGTACCTATGTATGTAGGTATATAAATTGTAATCAAATTAATAAAAACCACGTCTGTTTAATTCCATTTAATTCTTTTAACGAAATAGGCATGAATTTTCTCTTTGTAATTTCTGTTATGTACAGTAAATAACTTACGATATGTGTCATTTCACAAATGAAACCAAATTATTCCAAAATGTTAGTTATTCTAACCCTGCTGATATGAATCTATTTCCAAATGAAACTAATGAAGTTTCATTCGAGCATATTATAGTAGAAATTACGAGGTTCAACGCATTATTGCTGATTGAACTGAAAATGGACGCGGAACTGATTTAGCTGCTTGTTTTAAGTGATGTGTTACTATTTTGATACATTAGGGCCACTTGCACGTTCCAGGGTTAAGTATTTAACACTGAGTTAGCGTCTAACTAGGGTTAAATCACCTATCACCTTATATTTGACAGTTTATCTCAATGTTAAATGTGACCCGAGAATGTGCAAGTGGCCCTTAATCGATTACATTGTTAACAATAATCTAAAATTATGACATATATATCAATGCCACTTTTCGTTGTTATTTTGTAACTCAAGAATGGACTCACCTATCAAAACCAAATGTTTAGGCTTTTTTCGGACTGTTAAGTAGATGTTTTACGTGAAATTTGCATAAGATCGGTCTAGCGGTTCTTCATTTATCACATATTTTGTAACAAATGAATTCAATAAATGGCGGATCATTTTGTTAATGGGTATTTTTCAGTCAAATTGAAACTTTTTTCAGATAAGGATTTTGCTATCACATTGAAACTTTTCTCCGGTTTTTTTTTGTTTTGTAGGGTTATGTAATTCATATTTATTGTATATGTATCGATGCACGTACCGGGCCATTAGTAGGTATATTATAAATACACTTGCCTTTACAAATAAAGTGTATTATCACATTAATAATTGTATACATACTTTAATATAACAAAAAAGACAAGCCCTCTGAGTTTCTTTCCGGATATTCTCAGTGTGAGGCCGCGTTCGGATCCGGTGGTAGATTATAATATATTATAGATTCGTCACAAGTGCCTTTTGTACGTCAACGTGAAATAAGATATTTTTAATTTGATTTGATTTTAAGCTATGGTCCAGTATTCGAAGTTAGTTCTTGACCAGAACTAAAGTCACCTATCTATACCTATTACCTACTGTTGAAGAGTGAATCATTGAATCTGTGATCATTAAGATATTTAAAAAAATAGGCGCAGACGACTAACAAGTGCGACTTATTTATACACAGCAATAAAACTAAATCTTTTCTTTCTTTAGTTTTTATCAATTATCAGATTTTGTTAAATCTGGTTTAATTAGTAATAAGTTGTCATAGAAAGTGAAGTCGGAGAAGTAAAGCGGTGGCCTCATTACTTAAGCTCGAATGAGCACAAATGCAATAATGTATAAATATTTATATTGCATTTGTGTTAGGAGCTTCAACTAGACAAAATTGTACAAAATGCCATCAAAATTGACTAATTTCACTCAGTATAAACACATAATTCAATAACGTTACTCTCTCGGATTGGCACCACCGCCTTTCCTATTCCTGTCGTCATAACGTCAGCGCTTGCTGTTGACGTATTCCGGTTCGCAGGATAAGGTAGCCGGTAAACTTACTTTTTCTCGAAGCCAAAATCCCGTTCCCAGGTTGGTAACGCATAATTACCACCTTTGGTGTCTCTAGGCGGCGTGAATTTCTTACCATTAGGAAATCCGTCTGCTTGTTTGCCTTCCAATATCACAAAAATTAATAAATAAAAAAAGTTACGAAAAACGACGATCATCTTTTCTCTTGTTGGCGCCAAAACTCCGAACTAAATCTATAGGTACACAAAATTATTTTAAAAATATTTATTGTTACGCTTTGTATTCAGTGTACAGAACCCAAAACGAGGCCTAGTCATATTTTTTGTTTTATCTGTTTGTATGTTCTCTTTTCACTCAAAAACTACAGAACGAATTTTCACCAAATTTTGTATAGTAGTAGAAGTAGTAGCTTAATCCGGTTCAAAAATTATGTTACTTTTTACTACAGGAAAATTACTCTAGTCTAATCGTTAACTTTATAACCTACCTTCCAAAATAGGAACCATTACAATATGTCATTTCTGGACGAGTAATCGTGTGACAAACACACAAAAAAACATACATACATACATGTCTTTACGCCAAGTCCCTTACGGTGTAGGCAGAGAGTATCGAATGCCAGACCTCACAATCCTGACAAACAAAAAAACACATAGTCGAATAATTGAGTATTTAATGGAATCTTATTTTGGAGTCGGTTAAAAATGGATATCTTTTATTTTATCAAAGCAATCGTTTATTATCACAAGTATTCTCAAACGGTTTTCTCTTCATATTTCCAAGTTATCATTTCTGTGTTTAAGAAAACACGCGGTGAGACTATAACAACTGTGACGAGGTTGTAAAAACAAGTAATTCCTTTGATAAAATGTAACATCCTTGTTTTATATTACATATAACGAAATCGTGAAAGTACTGTGTCTGTACGCTGGAAATATTACAAAAAATATTGGAATAGGTTACTAGGACGCACTTAAAACAATATTTAAAAAAAAATATCTTAACGCCTATATCTCCGAAGTGGTAGGCAGAGGCACAACCAGGGCAACCGTGACTAGCCGAAGATACTAAGTCTAATAATGCGATAGGTGGCAACCGCGCACATTTCCAATCCCGAGCAAGATTTTTTTTATTATAAAATTGGATAAACCCAAAAAAAATACCCATCGGTCCAACAACCGAACCCCTAGACCACAGAGGCGATATACAATACATACAATATTTTTATTTTATTTTATCAATATAATGAACAAAAAGGTAATAAGGTCCATACATTTAAAGTTGTAAAGACTATTTATTGAATAAGTATATTAAAAAAAGTGACTAGGATTTTTCCAAATACCAAATACTGTCTTCATTATCTCTTTATCGAATTGTCTGTTTGTCTAATCATAAAAAGAAAACTCTGGAATCACTTTTAATAGAGTTTTCACTGATCCAAAAGTATTCTGCCGCCGTAACGACTATAATGTTCAGATCTGGAGAGTAGCCGGTAGACTTACACAATAGGCCTCCAATCCCGCCCTCTGGACATAGACGCACATCGCTAATATAGCATCTATATTATCTGTAGGCCATGGTTGTCTGTAACTATCAGGAGAGCCGTATGCTTCTTTTCTATAATATAAAAATGAATTGCTATTAGTGCTAGTAAGCGTATACCTTCCGAGCGACTGAACCGATTTGGATAATTCTTTGTTGTGTTAGTTATTGTCAGAAGAAGGTTCTTATGAAGAGAGAAACCGGAAAAAATGCAGGGAAAATGGGAGAGTCAATACTTTATTTTTCCCATACAAACTGAAAGGGTGGAATGAAGTTCGCTGGCACAGCTATTACATAATAAAAAAAAAGTATCAAAATTAATAATAGCACTGGAGTTATTTAAGAAAAAAAACAATGCTGTAATATAGCACAAGTGAACCGCGAGCGCAGGATATTACTTTATAAAAGTCTCGTCATGTTGTTTAAATAATTTAATTTATAAGTGCTAACCGAGCCTTATCTGCCGGCTACTGGGGTATCTTTAAAAGACTTCTTATCAGCAGTGATATGACTGGAGGATTATTTTTTCTTAACGGTGATTAAAGAGACTTTTTTATCTGTTACAAGCGTTTAGGTTGAAATGTGGCATTGGTATACAAAATATTTAATTAGGACCCATATTTGTTAGCTTTTGCCTTTTTTTAAATTAAAATAGCACTGCGTTTTGTTGCGGTCGGTTAACATTAAGATTACTTGTACTTACCATTGTCATATTTCGGATTGAAAAGAAGCCTGTAAACTTCAAAACGTTGAAGGCTTAAGATTTCGGGTCGATTTTGATTACGCTCCAATAAACATCTTTGTTCTGTATAGGTAATGTGTATTTTTAAAAATAAGAGTTTTTTGGTTACTTTCTGTATTATAATAAAAAAATCAGCTGGTAGAAGAAGACGTTACTTTGCGAAAACCTAAATTTAAATTAAAATATAAGAGTTTCAAAGAAACATTTTTCATTTTAAAGCGTCGTCATTTCATCTGTGATATGTTGCTTCTGTTTTTGGGCTTCGGAGATACTTATTAATAAAAAATGAAGTGGGAAAAAAAACGCGAAACAAACTACTAGAAGATAAAAAAATCGAGATTGCCTGGAAACTCTGTTACATGAATACACTTTCATATTAAGAGGACTGCGGGTAATAACTTTTATGTAAAGGGTAACCCTTATTCAATAATATTTGATTATATCTCCTTGAAAATGATCTTTCATTATATTAGGGATACTCCAATATGTTTGGGCAAATAATCTTTAATATAAACTTCCGGCTTTTACAATTTTAATAAAATTTAACCCGAACAACTTATTTATTAAGGAATGGTTAGTTTTAATGGCATATTAGGAAAGTCAATAAAAAAAAATAAAAAAAACTTGTGATTTTACCCTAAATTAGCTACCGTTAAAATTAAATAATTTTATTATTATCATACATATAATAGATATCCGTCATTTTGACTTTCAGCATAATAAAAACCTTTTTTTGAAATAATAGAACTCATAAAATAAAATTTAGCAAGAGCATGAATTAAATAGAAAAGGTTATTTTTTTATCATATACTATTATCTATATAAGTATTGCTATGTATAAATATCGTCGACAACACCCACACCACAAGTATAATATAATTTGCTTATATTGGGATAAAATCAATTTGTTTAATTTGTCTAGGGATATATCATAAAGATCTGAAGTGACGCGCTTTTAGGACTCTTAAGCTGCAAAACTCTTGCATTTTTATTGCAATATCAACGAGGTACATAATTGTAATAAAAATACTAGAGTTTTTTCATACCTCAACCCACATTTCAGAATAGAAATCACATATCAAAAAGTGATAACTAGCTTTTTGGAATCGGTTAAAATACTTCAACATATCACTACAAACGTTAACTTAATTCATTTTATATTTTAGAAAAATATGTGTACTGAAACTGCAAAAGCATTTGCATAAAAAATGATTAAATTTATATGGTCTGCTAATTTTACATGAGTATAATTAATAAGTCCATATTCACATGACCATGAATCGTGTACTAATTTGCTGGAGGGCATGAAGTACATGCTTTATGAAATGCAGCTGTCGAGCTTTAACAAACTTGTGCTGTATGAATTTTAGTGTAATTCCAAACTATAATAGATGCTGAAAACGGTTTTACCTGCGTTGAAAATTTCAGAAAGCGGGCTATGTTTAGAAACGGTGGTACTACAAGGATGATAGGTTATACCTAGTTGTTATATTTGGTTATATCTGGCTACCGGGGAGTTTGTTTCGCCGTTTCTTCTCCTGACTGGCTAGGTTTGGGAACGGTGGTATATACGGTAGACAGGGTTAAATTTAATTCCAGTTTCAAATTGTTTGTAAGTAATAGTAGTAAATAGTTTTATATATTACAATTTGAAATAATTCAAATTGTAATATATAAAACTATTTTTTGTATGAATATTAAAACATTGTGTACAAATTGAGGTAATTAACATCTTCAACACGCATATTCCGCAGCTAAATATATTTTAATTCTTTATTTCTTTAGTGTTTGCGTCTTTAACAACAAAATTCCTATTTTTTAATGTTTTACATATTTTCTAATAAAAAAAATGTTGCTCGGGATAGGATATGTGCCCGGTTGGCGATAGGCTTGCCACCTATCACATTATGGGACTTAGTGTCTTCGGCTAGTCGTGGGCACCCTGGTAGTGCCTCTGCCTATCTCTTTGGGGATATGGGCGTGAAGATATTTACTTTTACTTAAATTACGTATTGAAATCTATGGCACTTTTGGTCTAAAAATGAGTTTCTCCTAGTTACCAGTAGAGGCGCTGTTCGAAGTTTTCATATAAATAATTTACAGAGACGGTTGCGAGTATAGTAAACTTGACAAGCCGTAAACTTATAGTATAAGGGCCCTGTTTCAACTGTAGAAATCAAGAAAGCCCCGAATATCAATATCTTTAAAAAAAAATTAAACGCCACTTCCTAATTTCAATCTGACTTGGTTAAAGTCAAACTGCTAATTTTCTTTTTCATTTACTAAGTAATTTTATTACAATTGATATTTTATGCATTGTATTTCTTTTCGCGTATAAAGAGCACCATCGTGTAATATTTTTTTGATTACATCTCCAGGACATAATATGGTTGCCTGGAAGAGATCGCTGTTTTGATGGTAAGGCTGCCTTTGTATATCACTTAGTTTTAAAGTTTTACTTTTAGTGTTTTTTAATGTATTTTGGTGCACATAATAGAGTTATTCTATTCTACATAAAAATATATACTTAGTTGAATTAATAACCTCTACCGAGTAGTTTGTGGTTTGTGGAAGTTGGTTGAAAACGTTTGTTCACTTCATAGGACCATACATACATAATTGACGGCTAAATTAACATGACAAGAGAAACCAAAATACTACAGAAAAGCTACCGGAAATGGATTCATTGAGAAGTATTGATTGTTATTGAAAGAGTATAGTAGTCACTTAAATCTCATTGTTGCTGTCAAAAATAAGTGATCCCATTTAGTGGTTAAACTTTGCATTCGGATTGTATTGAAAATATATTTTTGGATAGGTTCAAGTCAAAGACAAGTATCTTCACGTCCATATCCCCAAAGAGGTAGGCAGAGGTACAACCAAGGCACCCACGACTAGCCGAAGACACTAAGTCCCACAATGTGATAGGTGGCAAACCTATCGCCAACCGGGCACATTTCCAATCCCGATCAACGTTTTTTATTGGAAAATTGGAAAAATCCAATTTTCTTTGTGTTGGCCGATGTGTTGGATAGGTTCGTATTTGAAAGATAACTGTTTTTTTTTTAGTTTTAAGTAACCGTAAAAATGTAATGCATAGGACGCTAAAATTTAAGCGCCGTATTGTCTTTTAGTTGAATCCAAAAAATGTTAAAGAATTCTACATTATTTTAAAGAAAACTGGTGATTAGGCACTTTCAATGACAATTATGGTGATAATAATTAAATAGTTAATAATTTCCGACAGTTTATAGAAATCTGATCTATAGACAAAAATATTTAAAAAGATGATTCCAACATTAATTTCAGTTTTCCCAGCATACATTTACGTCATGGGCTTTGTATGAAATTTCTAAAAGATTAAAAGAAATGTATTTAATGCCTGTAGAGAGAAAAGGTGGCTGTCTCATCAAAATGAAGGTTTGCAAATACCAAGCCTGTTATTAATCAACACTTAACTAGTTACAATAGATTAGTCCACTATTTCAGGAACTAGTTTACTGTTAATTATTATTAAAGATATTCGGCAAAAACCTACCTAAAACATATGTTTCACTTAATCAATCTAAAGTTTTCGCAGCAAGTTATTAATATATATAGCCCGTTATCCGTAACATGTTTATAGAAGTCATTAACTTATTTACAAAATAGACTATGTCATCTATATATACAAAAATAAATCCCCATTGGTCATCGTATCACACACAAACGGATGAACCAATTTTAAAAAGATCATTATATTATGTTCACTACCTAACATAAAACCGGGAAAATTGCTAAAAAGTATAGGTACATAAATACTAAAGTAAAAATGAACAACCTTTATGTGCAATTTATCGATTTTGGAAAATAGTTTCAGAACTTGACCCATTAGCAATTTTGACTTTATAAATATGTTTTAATGTTTTTCTATTTCCATTGTTCCAGATGAAGTAAAATCTTAAATCATGATTAGATGTCACCGGACAAGGAATCAGAATTTCCATAAGCTCTATAATTTGAAGATGTGGCACTAGGCGCTGCCATGGAGACGCTGGCTGTTGTGACTTCTATTCTGGGACTTATTTGTCTAGGTAAGTATTTTGATGTCATTTTAATCTTATATCGTGACTAGCCATTGATCAGAGCCTGTTTCAGGATGGAGTATAACCATCACAGTTTTTCTTCAGCTATGTATGTCCTCTTGCTTGACCGACTTTCACAGGTATAGTACAGGTTTAAATTCTAACAGGGGCGATATTTTTTCTTTCTTCAAAATTTTTATAAATTTAACCCAAGAATAGGGCAAGTGCTAAAATCAAACTAACTTGAGAGAAACGAAAGTATATATATGTAAATTTCATCTGCAACGATGAACTTATTTCGTAGGTACTCAGTACTGTGTCTCTATAGGACATAACTACCCACGTAAACGGCAAAGAAAGTAATTAAAATTTCATTTCAAATTTAAATCCTCATTTTTAAATGGTTAAAGGTCTCGACTTGAGACGAAAAGTACAGGTTGAAATCCTGTCTGGGCGATTTTTTTCTTTCTTTCAAATTTGTTGAAGTTTAACCCTGTGCTTGGACACGTACAAAATACATATCGGTACCCTAAAAAAACACTAATTTACTGTACTTAGAAACAAAATAAACGTTTGTTACTATGATTAGATCGAAAAGGTTAAAAATATATCTCTGTCAATGTCAAACGTTATAAATATAGCTTCTACAGCAATTAGTCTTTGCCAAGAGAGACAAATTAAGCCAATATAGTTTAAACAGTAAGGCAAGTTTTGGTTTCGCTAAGTGGTCCCACAAATCTAAGATGGTACGGTGTGGCACTAAATATCGAATGGTGTGGGGAGAAGCCCCTTGGGAGGGTGAGGCTATTAGCGCTGGTTGAACTTTGACTTCACTATAAATTCTTTATTCCGATAGTGAGACATGTGGAATGGCGATTTGATGGAAAAACGCGACGTTAATATTGTTTAATGGCTTATTTGTGTTTAAATGTTTATGTGTTTAATTTTTATATATATATTTTTCTATATTATAGGAAGGCAAACAAGCAGACGAATTTCCTGATGGTAAGAAATTCACGCCGCCTAGAGACAAAGATGAAAGATAGTAATAATGCGTTGCCAATCTAATGTCAGGATGTTAGGCCTCGAGCAAAAGTAAGTTTACCTTTCAAACCGGAACATGTCATGACGTTATGGCGGCAGGAATAGGTAAGGCGGTGGTTCCAATCCGGGTGAATCGCTGCGAAACTCTACCAGCTTGTCAGATGTCACGATGTTAGTGACGATAAGCCTATGCTCGCTTTTTACGAGCTGCTTGGCAAGAAAGGCAGATAGTCTATTCTGCGAAGGAGCCCGGACCAACATGGGGGAAAATATTTAATATTATTGAATATTTAATTTTAATACTAATATTTATATTAACTAAACCTATATACCATAAACACTATATAACTGCTTTCTTATAAGATTGTAGTAACTTGCCACAACCGATTTTTTCCGAGTGATTTCCAAAAGCCACATGAAATTATCTGTGTATATATTGACATATTATATAACATTGGATTTGCAACATTGCGATTATTTGAAATATTTTTCTAAATATTTCTAAAATGTATATTAAACGTACGTTTTAAAAAAGTAAGTTACAATTATTAAACCATAACAATTATTTGCCAGGCCTCAACTGCAACGATAATAAAATTCATGAAGATAATGCGAACTTATTACCTGAATAACAAGTGCTGCTGAGTTTTCTTAAATATTTTTTTAAAGTGGTTAAAAATAATCGAAATTCAAAATGTAATATTAAAACTGTTTTCAAATTCCGTATTGCGTTTCTTAGCCCAGTTGAAGCATTTTCTACTTACAAAATGTTATTTTTACCTTGTTGTAATTTTTTCTAGCTATAACATGTTTTAAACACGTGTTCTCATACTATAAAACGTAAAGTCTTGAAAGTTTCGTGTTCGTATCTTTTTATGTACTCTGGGGAGTAATTATTGGGAAAGAAACCGTGGCTTATTGACAAAATCGATTACGCTAACAAAACACACATGCGTAGATTAACTGCGCATCTGTCTATTGCATATACTTTACAAACATCAAAGACTAAAAAAACATCGAACATTAGTTGTCGAATCCCCCAGTTAGTTTTGTCACATTTAAAGAATTATTTTAGGCTGCGGTTCATGTCACAGTAAAAAGCGAACACCCCAGGCGGTTATCAAAGCGTAAAGAAGTTAAGTTAATGTTAAACGACGCCTATCTTTTGTATCCAATGCGTGATGAATGCGCGTATAATGTAGGAAAAATAAAAATAATCAATGCTTTAGGGTACTTAACAATGGGCATACTCTGCGAAGGAATATTTGAAATATAGATCCTTATAACAGACAATGATATCATATTATAGACTCTTTGTAACCCTCGTTAAATATCTCACTATTGGGTTTTTGATTATTTTAGATTTTCTACTAAGATAACCAAATTGGTACTGGCTGTGACTATAGGAACCAAACAAAGATTGTTTAATATTAGCAGCCCGTCTTAACTTCGCACAGGTGGACAAACTTTTATGTTTTTATACAAATAAACCTTCCTCTTAAATCACACTGTGTAGTAAAAAAACGCATTCAGTGCTTAGTTTTAAAGATCTAAGCATACATAGGGAGTAAGAACAGCGGAAAGCGACTTTGTTTTATCCTACCCAAGATACTACATCACTACAAAGTGCAAAAGAAAAGTGCAAGTATTATTAGTAAATTGTCTCTATGGTGAAATTTCGCCAAGTGGCTACGACAAGAAATGTTGAAACTAGATAAGTTAACGTTCCTGCATGTATTCCCTTGTATCAAGAAGAACATTATCCATCATCTGCTTTACAAAGTACTTCGTAAGAGATAAGCATTAGTATTGTCACCAACACCGTGACTGAGGCTTTGCAAGAGTTTTGTAATGTTTGGTACTACCGCTTTACTTATTCCTGCTACCATAATGTCAGTGATATAGCTCTCTATTATCGTGTTTAGAATGTAATAGAAAGTTGCGCAAAGAATAGGTTAGGTACTCTAAACTTATCCCTGCAAGAGCAGTCTCATGTTGGCAACGCGTCATAGCCCTTTAAAGCTAGCAACACAGTCCTTGTAAATTTTTTATAAATTGTAAAGTTATATAAGTTTTGAAATTGTATAATTGCGTCCAAAACATTTTTTATAAGACATTGTTACTGTTATAATTAAGAAAAGGGCGGAAGTAAATCACAAAAGGTAATAAATAACCTTTTGTTCAACATTGAATATAAATTATAGGTCCTCGATACCGAAGGTTGCGATTCTTGTTCAAACACAGATGTCACCGCTACTTGGGGCTTATCTTCACTGACGATCGAGTTAGGATTTTTTATTCGGAAGCGCCCGCTTCATCAGATAGCTTTCATCTTGCAAAATATACCCTTTATCAAGATCTTGCGAGATGTGTTTGAATTGAGCTATAAATTTTATAAATACAGAGTTATAAGAACAAAATGTTAAAATATATAAATTACGTGTCACGTAGTTTTTCCGCGATGGACTCCTAAACTACTTAACCGATTTCAATCAAATTTGCACACGGTGTGCAGATTGATCCAACTTGAAAGTTATGATAGCTTACATACGAGGCCTTACATCCCGGCTTAAGGTTGGCAAGGTGGTAACACCTTTGGTGTATCCAGGCAACGTGAATTTCTTACCATCAGGAGATCTTCAAGTATCCACCTCGTCAGAAGTCACGCTGTTAGTGACGGTCGCCTATGCCTGCTTTTACAAGCTGCCTGGCAGGAAAGTAGATGCTGTCTGCTTGTTTTCCTTCTAATATCCTAAAAAACATAGATATCTCTGGATTAAACGTAGCGTTTATAAATTCTAAACACTTGTATTTGAATTACGATCGACCGTTAGTAGTCCAAGCTACGTATAGATTGTAATTGCGCTTCCAATTATTACCCCGGCTCTAAGCTTGTTTTAGTGGAGCTTTATGTTAACCAGCATCGTTAGTATTTAGTACGTTGTTGTGAGATAAATGATTGTGTTATTATCTACATATTAAGTATTTTACAATAAAGTAATAATGGCGTCGCTGCAATTGCACATGGTATGAGGACGAAGTATTTTATTTATCGTAAGTTTATGGAATTCCATTGTGTATTGGAATAAATTTATTGAATTGGAATATAATTCCACTTTTTATATTACTTTATACAATACTCTAACCGTCATATATTAAACACGGAAGTACTTCTAGGTTTGATCTGGTATTATATCTTTATTGCAAGGTAATACAGACTATAATATCAAACTAATTTTCCTCCAACGTCAGTCCATGTTTATCAATAAAATGGTAACTGTCTTCTTAATAAACGTAGACTATAATACTCCAATGTATCATTTAATTAGATTTCAATAATATGACGAACATAGACTAAAGTACCCCAAGATTGAAGTTACTGCCTTGTTAATAAGCATAAACATAACAGTCAGTTACTGACTTTAGTGTTTTTAAAATTTTTAATAATTAAACAAAGTGGCAAAGATTGACAAAGCAGATATACGATGGTGGATGGATGTAGGTACCCGGGGAGACCAAGGTTGACATTCCATGATTAGATCACTCGGATATTATCCTCGGGTGGTGTCATTAGTCTCTGAAACCAGCGTGTTTGTTTGAAATGGGTAATGAACGTGAAGGAAGCCAGATAGGTTGGTCAGGATCGTGAAGTCTGGCACTCGATACTCTCTGCCTACCCCGTAAGGGACTTGAAGATATGTATGTGTATGTATGTAAACAAACTTTTTTGTATGATATTGGAAGGCAAACAAGCAGACGGATTTCCTGATGGAAAGAAATTCACGCCGCCTAGAGACACCAAAGGTGGTAATGGTGCGTTGCCAACCAACCTGAGGCTGAGGATGTTAGGCCTCGAGCAAAAGTAAGTTTACCGGATACCTTACCCTCCAAACCGGAATACGTCATGACGTTATGGCGGCAATTGCGTGAAAATAATGTTTTATACTTTTACTTTTAAAGATATAGGCACAATTTTAAAACTGTTCGCAAATATGTCGCAACAGCGTAATTTTTTATTACACATCCTCACAAATATGGGTCGCAAATCGCGAACCGTCAAAATACATGCCGGTTATGAATTATGCTAATGTAATATCAGTGAGGGCTCCCAAAATTAGCTCGAGAGCTTTCAGTGAGGATATTGTGTGCGTATGAAATATACTTTTATTATGGCACGATATTAAGAAAATTCGAGAAGAAAGCTAATATTATGCCTAGAGAAGCCTTTTTAAGGACTCTTTAGAATATTTATTAACTAAATAAGTGCCTGGAAGAAGAGTAAATATCTAAAATTCCTTGACACAAATTCAACTAGGTAGGTTTACTAGGTGGTAGAGTTTCGCAGCGACTCACCCAGATTGGTACCACCGCCTTACCTATTCCTGCTGCCATAACGTCATTTCCCTCTAAACTGGAATACGACGAAAGAGCACCGAAGTTATAGCAGTTGTAAAAGGTAAAACGATGTTCGCCTCTTACGACCTGCCTGGCGAAAGCATTTGGGATATAGGTATTCTTCAAAAGCACCTGCGACTAAGTAGAGTAAAGGATATATGCTTGCTTTGTATTGGAGGAGTTTATAGGATGTTTATCACATCTATTGTCTCGCGGTCGGACTTGACTTCATGAGTTCTCAGGTTCAATCTCCGGGTCGGCTACCAAAAGTAAATGTGTTTTCAAGTTTCAAATAAAAAAAGACGGATTGCACTCCCGGAGTGCCGGCAGAAGTGAAAACTTGAATATTAACGTTGTGCATTTTTTTATATTTTGGAATGGTTAGATAATAATTTTGCATGAATTGCTTTAATAATCAGTATCAAAGTACTATAATTTATGTGGTAGAGTAAAATATTCATTTACTGCGCAAACATGACACCACGAACATTTGCGCAAGCGCCCTGCGCCGTCTTATTCGTGCAAGCGCCCTGCGCCGTCTTACGAATTTTCGACCAGGTCACGAGTCCTGACGCGAGTTTAGAAGTTTTTACTCATTCCAAAAAAAAGTGTGCAACGACGCTAAAGAAGTTTTCACTTCAAAACATCAATCTATGTCTGCTATAAGTTAAATAGATCACTACTAACAAGGTTGTCGAGACTACAGTGGTGATAAGAAAACTTGGATGCGTAGGGATCTGGCGCCTTAGGTATTCCTGTCATCATTGTCATAGGTCCCATGGGTAGGGTAGCCGGTAGACTTAGACAATAGGCCTAATTCCTAGCCTACAACACAGCAACGTTCCTATATTTATGTCCGATATATATAATAAAAAAAATAGCATCACTAGACTTGTGTGTTTGTTCGCGTTTAGTAGGTAAGTAAAGCTCTGGTGGACACCAGAGCCTTACTTATCTCTACCACAATAACATCAGTTGTCTTTGCTGTCGTATTCCCGTTTTGCAGGATAATGTGCGTAAGTGTTGCAAGCGTTTGTTGGCGTGACGTTATTTCCATCGTCAAAGGTGACCAAAAATTTTGGTGTAATTCATACAGTAACTCAGTTTTTTCAAGATATTTGGAGCACAAAATTGCAGTTTGTCTAATTAGTTAATACTAGTAAGTAATGTCTACATTATTTAACCTGGTAAAGTATTTGTTACATTACTTTGCACCTGAAAATACTAAAAATATTTTAATATTAATCCTTCCATGAAACCTAATCTAATGTAGATACGTATCGTCTGGATCACATTAGATTTCCAACAAGAATTCGCATAAAAGCGGTCCCTCCATTTAACAGTTAAGATGCCACAGACAGACACAGGTACTTCAAACTAATAACACCTTTCTTTTTCTGTAGGAATTAAAAAAAGCATGGGGTAAGTACTCCAAGGTTCAACCTGGTATTACATTCTTTATTACCACGTAATACAGAATTTAATATCAACTTAATTTTACTACTTCCTTAGTCCATGTTTATTAATAAGATGGTAACAGTGTCAATTAATACTTCTCAAATGCCTCTATAACCTCTGTAACTTTACAACATTTACTCCATAGTTATTAGAATACTGTAGGATTTTTCTTGAAACTCGATCATGCGAATTGGAGATTGGAACTGTATTTATGTTATTTTAGGCACTTTTGAGCACAGTACAAGCAGATTATTAACATTTAATTACAAATAAATTCAATAAAATGATGTGTTGATTACTATTAATTAAATGTTAATAATTCGCCAGTATTGTGTTCAAGAGTACCTAAAACAAGACTCGATTCCAATTTCCAATATTGCTGAATCGAGGTTCAAGAGTAACCCTACTGATTACCAATCATGGTATAATGCACATTTATCGACATGTTACTAATCTAACTAACCCTCACATAAACTCATCTTGGGTACCTTTCAAAAGTCAAAACAGGATATCGCTAAACTCCATTAGCTTCTGCATTGCATCTGTCCACGTGCCAAAACTGTAAAAACAGAGGAATATCACAACAGTTGCCGCCAAGTTTCCTTGCGTCTAGAATTGCTACTTCACCTACAAAAACTTGGCCCAACAAAGTTCATTTTAGTTCGTATCACCAAGGGTGAAAGTTGAGAATGAAATATCACATATCATTTTCGCTAAATGGTGTCCCTTTTATCAGGTAGGGCTGAAAGATGATCCTGTGTCAACAATTTGTCCCCATTTCGGCAGTATTGCTAGACAAACAGTGTCACGAATTTCATATTAAACTAATCCAACCATTCCTGTAGTCAAACTAATTCTTGTCATGTGTCTTGTATTTTTTGTTTGCCTAAAATTGAGTGTCTTTTCATTGGCTGGAACGGTTTCTGTGACCCTAATTTTGTACAATGTTACAAAAAGTTGAAAAATTAAGGTAGTTATAAAATTTAAAATGACTGTTTTTTATCTTTAGCTTATTACCTCTGTGATCTAGCGGTCCAGCGTCGGACTTGACTTCTAGAGGTCTCGGATTCGATTCCCATGTCGAGCAACAAAAGAAAATTGGAAAATTAATGTTTTCAATTCTCTAATAAAATAATGTTGCCTGGGATTTAATGCGTGCCCTGTTGGCGATAGGCTTGCCACCTATCATATTGTGTATTATCTTCGACTAGTCGTGGGTGCCCTAGTTATCTGCCTCTGCCTACTTGTTCGCGTGAAGATACTTTTTTTTTAACTTATACTATACCGCGTTAGTTAATTTATAAGGTTCCGTAGTCGATAGACATAATTCGGTACCCCTGTACATTCAATATGTGCGTCTATCCATCCATAGGTCACAACCATCATATTCCCAAGCAATTAGGACTGCACATTCGAAACTAAGTAATTAAATGTATTATTTGAATCGATTTATTTATTATTTACCAAAATAAAAATAAAGTTCAGCCACTCCCAATTTATACCCAGAATGGAAACTAAAAGGGAAACATAGTTGTAATAATATCAAACGTTTGCCCCAAACATTTAAAATGTGAAAGTGATATATAGTCTGTTTTATATAATAACTATTAAAAATTTACATTATGTTGGCAGAAACAGGTGTGACGGTTGTACAGAATTTATCACATCTATAAGTAGCTTTCTTTTTTAGTACTTTGCCTGCTCCGTAATATTTTCTATATAATAATGTAGGTTCGAAATGTAAAATAACACCAATTACCCCACGATAAAATAGCTAATGACGCCATAGAATCACATTGCAAAGAGGGTCATAGAAATGAACACGTGTTCCAAATTCAAAAAATCATGATTGCCTCCTTAGGGAGCCTATTCGATCGTTAAAATTAGATATTCTAAATTCAAATAAATATCAAATATACAGGGGTTACTATGTACTAAAAGCCTGTTAAAAGAAAGAGTCATATTTGAACCAAAATTTTGCCATATTAATTTACATTTCTACAAACTGAAGTAAGAAAGATCTTATTTATTCGTCATCCTATTACCTATCTCATAAAAATCCTACCTTCATTACTATTAAGGACTTATTAAGTAGGTACATCGTGTAACAGCCAATATTAGTAATCAATCCTAATCCAAAACATGCTGTCCAAGTTTGATATTTTGATCCATTTTTATGTTATCGCTTGCCAATAACATATCTGTGGACAGGATAAATATGGCAATTAGGATAGGCCGCCGGATACGCAGGTATCTAGATTCCTTGAAATCCATTAGATTGAGATAAATTATTAACATTGGCCGTAAGGTAATATCAATAATTTGAAGATTGTAAAAATATTGATAAAATCTTAGTAAATTTAGGGGATTTCAGCAAATAAATAGTTTTTGGGTGCTACTAAACTTCAAAAATTGTCTCAGAATTTTAATAGGATATATTTTATGGATTTCTTGTCTGTGTGTGCATAAACTACCTACTGCATAAAATTTGATCTTGTGATACTATATAGGTATATAATATATACGTAGATACTAAAAAAGGAGTAAGGCTTCCCGTGTTGGTCCAGGCTCTTTTGCAGAATAGACCATCTGTCTTCCTGCCAGGCAGCTCGTAAGAGGAGAGCATAGGCTTACCGTCACTAACACCGTGACATCTGACTAAGTGGTAGAGTTTTGCAGCGACTCACCCGGATTGGTACCACCGGTTTTCCTATTCCTGCCGCCATAACGTCATGACGTATTCCGGCTTGGAGGGTAAGGTAGCCGGTAAACTTACTTTTGCTCGATGACGAATATCCCTTTAGTGTCCATAAGCGACGTGAATTTCTTACTATCAGGAAATCGTCTGCTTGTTTGCCTTTCAATATCTTAAAAAAAAGCTTTTAAAAAATTGTCGTGGACCTACATAAAAATGGATATAAATCTTGAAAGATATGCTTTTTACACACATTAAGTATGAGCTAATGCGACAAGATATTGGGAAAGGTATGATTAAAAATTCATTTATATCTGTTCACTCGTTTTGAAATTAAGACGGAACACATGTGCGATATAAAAACTTTCGTTCCGTTCATCACGTATTGTTGTTTATTTATTCTTTGATTGTAACTAAAATATAATACCTATCAAAGATTCAACTCTTGTGGTGAAATTTTCAATTCCTTTCTTACCTATTACGTTGGTAGCTATAGGTATGCTATAAAAGAGAGTACCATGTAAATCTATCAACTGAATTCGTAACTGCAGATGAAATTCTCGTTTTATAATGGCCATATATTTCAACCATGGTAGTATTATGTCTGCATCGAACATAATAATGTGGTCAAACGTGGCCTTTAGTCAATGTTTTACGTATTTTCAAAACAATTAATCTCCTGATTAAAACTAAATACGATACAGTAAATCTTACATCAAACGAATACCGGACATTCGCCGAGCCAACGGCCGACTTAAATATAAGAGCCTTGTCACTGTAACCGATTTTTTATTTTTGTGACGCGTGTCAACATGCGTATAAATTAGCTAGGGGACACGACGCACCCTCGCAAAGTTTTTTTAGCAAACATTTTTGAACAATAGCGAGTAACTATACGTCATGCGCGTGAGATGAAAAATCATTCCTAGGGGTACTTGGAAAGGAATTGCAACTTTTGATTCTTTAAGTTTATATAAAAAAATCGTATTTTTTTAAAGTATCTTTACGCCCATATCCCCGAAGAGGTAAGATGAGGTACAACCAGGGCAACCCACGACTAGCCGAAGACACTAAGTCTCACAATGTGATTGGTGGCAAGCCTATCGCCAACCGGGCAAATATCCAATCCCGAGCAACGTTTTTTTTTTGTTGCCCGACCCGGGATTCGAACCCAGAACCTCATGCAGTCGAGTCCAACAACTGAACCACTACACCACAGAGGCGATCACTGTATTATTTAATAATAGTCGTATTAAAAAAATACTAGTAAAACAAAAGTTCCCGTGTTAGTCTGGGTACTTTGTTTAGAATACACTGTCTGATTCCTGCCAGACAACTCCTCAGAGGCAAGCAAAACTGATCGTGAAGGTTATCATCTAGATTCTAGATAGTGATTCACGGCCTTAGCTATTCCTGCCGCTATAATGACATGATTGCCGGTAAACATTTTTTTTATGATATTGGAAGGCAAACAAGCAGACGGATTTCCTGATGTTAAGAAATTCACATACACAATAGAGCTAACATCTCAGGCACAGGACAGCGACTCACCTATTAGCATATTTGGTGCTTTTAGGCCATAGTCGTATCTTGCCATTAGGAGAGTAGCATGTTTATCTGCAGTATTATGCCATAAAAAAGAAAATATACCTTTTCCAAGATTTATATCAATTTTTAATGTAACATAACAATTTTTAAAAACTTTTACTAACTTCACGGCCATATCCCCGAAGAGTTATCACAACCAGGGCACCCACCATTATTAGTTTCGTTGGTACCTACATATCTATGTAATGAAATCTCAGTTTAAAACAATAGTTTAAAAAATATATGGTTATCATGATCGTAATCTTCAGGATCGTGCGCCAAACCCTTTCTTTTTTATAGCTTTCGTCGCATGCGCCGTGTAAACAGCTCAAATTAAGCAAATGCATAAAATTATTTACATTTAAAAAAATCAACTCTAGTATCCTAGCTACATTTGAATGTCAACTCACTATAACCCTTTTTTGCTGATTAATAGCAGTTTAAAATAATATTTTAATTTGAATGGTATTTTAATAAACTTTATATTAATCCTCAAATAACAAAGCTATCAATGAATATCTTACTTTTAAAATTAATCATTTAAAATCAATTATTTACTATAAAAATCATTTCAAGAAGTTCGCAGTATCATTTCAAACGTGGAAATTCACTAAAACGTATTTACTATTGCAGAATCCTTAACTTTTTTTTACTAAAAAAATAACCAATACAGATCAAACTCAACGTAATAAAGTTAGTTTTATGTGCGATAAAATAGTATCGAGATCAACATAAACTATATTTTATGTAACTTGCATTCCGCTAAATCTTATTTTTATCTTTCGTTTTATAATAATCCCGCTACACTAAAGTTAGATGCAGTATAATATTGTCAATTATAAGATGTTAAGTGTGATCTTCTTTGATAAATATATCCGTTTGTGATTCAAAGTTAACACTTCGTGCATTTGATTGGACGAGGAAAGAATTAACGAATGGACTAATGATGTCATATTATAACTAATTCTTACACAACTTTGCTTTTGACATAATTATTACTTACGGTTCAAAGCATTTTTAAATAACTTCACTTTATCTTCGAAAAAAAATATATAGTCTACTCACAAACTTTATTTGTGCACTAAATTGACATTTATATACTACTCCTTCCCTGACAGATATTTTAGCTAATCTCCCCATAGTAATATATTTATGCTCGTGACTGTACAAGCCGATCTGTCGAACTTCGCTTGACATTTACAGCTACTCACCGTTTCTATATAATAAAATTAAGTATTTCAGATTTTCTCTACAATTTTTCAGGGGTTTCTCTTACAAGTTTAAACCTAAAACTGGCACCAATCTCTTATAAACCGGTTTTAACAACGTATTTTTTTATCGTAAGATCTATTTACCTTTGTTTGCCTATTGTAAGAGAGAAACATTTTTTTTCTTATTCTTGAAACCTCCTGATAATAACTGACACAACCAGAAAATTAAGAGCAAAGTTTAGGCGTGATACAATAACTAAGAGAAACAGAGATTCCTTTTTAGTTATAAGATTTAAAAAAAAACAATGTTTTACTTAACTAAGTTTCAACGTGTAACCGTTTGTAGCATATACTTATAAATAACCCAACATTTTTCCGTTAATGTCTATTATTCGATACATGAAGTACCTACTGAATTAAACAATTAGCATACCAAACTAAACGCTTGTACTCTTCCACTTATGTTACGTTATGTTATGTTACTGGCGGTGGTTACCGTCAATAACTTACAACCAAATAGGTACTGAACGTTAATTTAAAACAGTATTTTTATCTTTAGTTAGAAAGCCCTGGTGATGCTGTAAAAAGTGAAACTGGTTGGCTATAGCAAAACATAAAATATTAAATAAAGTGTATAGTGTAAAAGTACAAGCGTTCACCTAAAAAACAGTGTGTATACAATGGAATTCCACTATGTGCCGACGATAACAAACATAGATTCTCTATCTAAAATACTTACTGTATGTGTATTGTTTTATAGACAAAGTTTACAATACTGCTCTCTCTTTAATTTCTTGTTCTTTTGTAATTAAGAATAGTTCCTTCATTGCAACAGAAAGTTAAATTCACAATCCACATTGTTGTTTTATTTTTAAAGACAAATATCGGAGCGAGATTCAATTATAGATTAGCCTCGTCGCCATGCCACATTCACAATATCGAAACACGTGAATAAATAAACACAATTATTTTGCACAATAGAATTAATCCGTATTCTGTTACAATACCAAAATCGAGTCAGAGATCATCTAGAACGGTTCATTTGGGGAAATTGGTCAATTTTTTGCAATCGATTTCTGTTTTGCCATAATAATAGCTGGAGCAACAACAATAGACTTACATCAATGGAAGTGTCAAAAACTAACATCTGCGCGTTTCGTTGTAAACACTGTAAAATAGTGAGGGTCTATCACCATACTCGGGGGAATAACCAAGTCTATGTTTATGGCTCGTTATTATTGTTCCACGGCGTAAGTACCCTAGACACACTTCATATAATAATGAAGCTATTGAAACCTTTAAGTACATACATAATTAAATATTAAGTAGGTACTTATGCTATGTTAAACTATATTTGTCTTGCATATAACTTATAATTTCAAGGGGTCTAGACATAAGACTACTGTTATTAAAGTTTTAAAGAAATAGATCAGGCTATGCTATAAATACAGGTAAAGACGTTTACAAGATTAACGGTTCCGTTGTCATCGCCGAAAAAAGTCGCCAATATTTTTAATACGAAATTGACGCAAATTACGAATTTCTCTTCAATAAATGTAAAAGAAACGGGAAGGAATATGAAATACGGGATAGTATATAGGTTTGGATAAAAAAACACGATAGTTTTTGTTCACAGTACGAGCAGAAGCTGGACTCAGCGATGATTACATGAGCAGTGGGGAGGCTCCATATATCATCGAGCAGCCTTTAGACGTGATTGTAGCAAGGCATCAACCTGCGACCCTCAACTGCAGAGCTGGTGGTTCTCCCCCACCAACCATCAAGTGGTACAAGGGTGGTTCCCTCGTGGTATCTGACACGCATAGAAGTTTGCTCCCTGCTGGTGGGTTATTCTTTCTGAGGGCAACACATGGAAGAGCTCATTCTGATGCTGGAGTATATTGGTGTGAAGCTACCAACGCGTATGGAACTGCAAGGAGTCGGAATGCAACGTTGCATGTTGCTGGTTTGTATTTTAATAATCTCAGATGTATTTTGTTCATCTCCAATTTTTTTTATGATATAGGAAGGCAAACAAGCAGACGGATTTTCTGATGGTAAGAAATTCACGCCGCTTAGAGACACCAAGGGTGGTAATGATGCCTTGCCAACCTGAGGTCGGGATGTAAGACATCGAGCAAAAATAAGTTTACCGGCTACCTTACCCTCGGAATCGGAACACGTCATGACGTTATAGCGGGAGGAATAGGTAAGGCGGTGGTACCAATCCGGACGAATCGCTGCGGATGTCATGTTATTAGTGACGGTAAGCCTATGCTCGCCTTTTACGAGCTGCCTGGCAAGGAAGGCAGGTGGTCTATTCTGCAAAGGAGCCCGGACCAACATGGGAACATTATTAGTCCATTGGTACATCACGCTACATCTACGAAGCGTTTTTTTGATAGGCTTTCAAGTTGTAGATGCCACTTAGGTCATCGACAGTAGTAATGTAGTAGTTGTAAAAGAAACAGCAACATGAACATCGTTGCTGTTCTCCTTTTAGTGTTTGATCGACTTCCAAAAAGGAGGAGGTTCGGAATTCGACAGTATGTTTTTTCTGTATATTTGTTACGCGATTACTTTGTCAATTGTCCATCGATTTTAAAGATTTTTTTTTTTCGAAAGGTAGGTTATGGATTCCAACACTATGGGACCGTAGTAATTTTATCATGATCCGACTATAGTAGAGGAGACCGTGGGAGATCGACCTTCACCAATCTGATAACCAGATGAGACATATTTTTATATCGAATATAATTTATAAACAAATATGCCTATAATTTGTTGCACATCTGAAACTGCTCATGGCTATTTTTAATTAAATTAACTTTAATCGATTTTTTTTTTCATCACTTTCATTCTTTTGATAACCAAATGAATTTTATTTCACTGTTAGTTTTTAACACACAGAATATGCCTCAGTAGGCTTGCCTACTCATTTTTGTGTATAGCTACCTGGCAAACAGATGTAAATAGGTAAGTCAATATAGGTGACTCTATCGTTCTGCTAACTTATCGAAAGTTATATCAAATTTTAGATTATTTTATTACATTATTAGTCATATAGACTTGCCTGCAAAAATACATACTTAAAGCATACATAATTTAATTCAAAAGCTATGAGCACTTTCAGCTATGCAAGTAATTATAGGCATATTTTGTTAATAAATTATATTTGATAAAAAATATGTTTCAGCTGGTTATCATATCGGTGAAGGTCGATCTCCCACCGGCTCTTAGACTACTAGTAGCTATTATTGAGTAGATTGACGAGTTATTATTTTATTTTTATTCACTTAATCATTTATTATACACAAAAAAACCTACATAAACTTTAAAACTAAAAGACTTGTACTACTTAATACTAATAATGTATATATTTTTGATGAGTATTACCGAATAAAATAATTGAGTCGGTGTTGCAATTTTATTGCGCTTGATTATTTAGCATAAAAACATGCATCTGCGTTTTAGTTGGTTATGTTAACTGGTTTCTCCTTCATTGCTGAACCGATTTCTGAACCGTCAGGTCCCATTGCTATCAAGTCTGGATCATATGACGAAATTCCAGGGAAATCGATAAAATACTTCATTTTTGTGTGCTGATTCGCTTATTGAAATCAAAGTCGAATTTGGCAGTCTTAAAAAATGTATCTTCGCGTTACTACTACGCTACACACTATTTTCTGACTGTTTCTTTTAGCAAGCGATCATGACATGAGTTACAATTTTTAGTGATACGTGAGGAATTCCGACTAGAGCCCGTCACAACGCAGACAGCGCAGGGGGAAACCGTCATATTAGAATGTTCACCCCCGCGAGGATCACCAGAACCAACCGTATATTGGAAGAAGAATGGACAGATTTTACATTTTGATAGTGACTCCAGGTATACTTATATTTCTTCTTACCGCCTTTTGACTGCCTCGTTGGTCGAGTGGCTAGCGTACACGCCTTTTCTACATCGACTATCCGCGAGGCTCGGGTTCGATTCCCGACGGGGGCAGGCATTTGTGTGATGAACATTTAGATGCTGCGAAACTCTACCATCTAGTCAAATGTCACGGTGTTAGTGATGGTAAACCTATGCTCCCTATTTTACGAGCTGCCTAGCAGGAAGGAAGGTTGTCTATTCTGCAAAGGAGCCCGGATTAACACGGGGGTTTAGATGTCACAAGATCGTATTTCTTCAATGACTGAACTATTTATTGAAAGAACATTGTTTCCAGAAAATGTAGGCCCCAGATCAACTCATTTACGATTACTGCCTATTGTTTTTTAAGTCATTTAAGGCCATCTAATTTGTTTTTTAAGGCCTTCATTTTAGTCATTAGTCACTATTTACAAAGTCAAGTTAGGGTCTTAAGTAAAGCGGTGGCTTCGTTAGTCAAGCTCATCTAGCGAGATTTGGCGGCAGCGAGGAAATAAACGATACACTAATTTCTTCATGATTATTTCATTTGTGTACTTTCACTGAACAAAATTGTACAATATGCCACCAAAATTGACTAATTTCACTCAAGATAAACGCGAAATTCAATAATTATGAAAAAATTACCGCCATCTTCATTCACGATGGCGCCAAAACAAGCTTATTGTTTTTTATAACAAAATCATGTGAAACGATGGCTTTTTGAATTTTGTATATATTTTAACGACAAAACTATACTCTGAACCTTAAAATAAATTTTAGCAAAATAAAACTTGGTGTTTGATTAAAAATTTTCATTAAGCTTAGATCCGGGAGTACTTATACATACACCTACACTTGACATGATTTCGAGGGGCTTTGAGAGCTCTTTTAGTAATAGAACGACGGATACCCGATCTTGTTAATCAAATATATATGTATATCTACAAAATTAAATGAAATTGGATTGTCTATTTTCACTACATGCATATGAATGTATATAAATAGACTAAAAAAACATATTTTACAATTTTCGTTCCGCATATCCCTGAAATAGCTAGAATGATGTCGACGAAACTTTAACTGACAGATATCTTATGTAATTAGGAGTAATTAAGGCTACTTATACGTGGGCGAAGTCGGGGACCTAACGTGAGAAGTTTTTCACTTCGATTAATGACAAACAAACGGATTTTCTGATTTAAGTAAGAAATGTAAAAGATAAACTGTCAACAGCAACAAAATGTTTTTTATTGTTATTTAAGACAAGCTAGCTAACGAACCACTTGAGAATACGAATCGTAAGAGTCTTCTTACTTATCTATCAGCTCACCCTTTTCTGTAAATCTAAAAACGACAGTATGTAAGCTGGCGTAAAAATTAAGAAAAAGATTAGCGGTAGCTATTGCAGCTGATTTACTGACTGATTTAGTAAATAATCCAGAAATCTAAAAAAATGCTTTTAATAGGCAAATGTGGCTGGAGCATTGTCAAACGAAAAGATTTTTAGCCTTTTACTTCTAAACAAAACTTAACTAAATTTGTACGGAAACATTACTTTTTGTAAACCAAGGGTACACTTACGAAAAAACATACCAGACTTACCTAATATTTTACAATTAGAAAACCCGTCCGCTTGAATAAATTAAATTTCTAATAGCTAAAAAGCAAAGAGGCAGCATCAAAGACATTATTAGTGATATCCTATTTTTTCCAATTTTTCGCGTCTCTCTGTTAATTAATGATAAATTAAATACATTTTTAAAACATCAGTTTTTCCGACAAAAATTTTCTCGTCAGCCTCGTCACACGTGGATTTTAAAAATATTTTACATACTACTTTTTCAAACTGACAATAATATTTAAAATCCGTCCAGCATCTCTCGAGCTATAAGTGTTGTTAGAAACCCGACTTTGTTTTATGTAGGTATACATGTTATATTATGCTAATACGAAACTCTAAGAGAGCCCGTCTCACTCTTCTGAATTTTTATTTAGTGTTTTGGGATGAATATTTATGAAGGAGTTAGGTTACATCTTGAGGGCTGAGTATGTGTATTGTTAAGCAAGGCAAAATAATTAACAGTAGGGAGGGTACATCAAAGTAATAAAAGAAGGGAATATTTGGAGAGCTTGTCAAGCAATCAAGTGAAAATCTGAATAGTTCTGACTCAACGGACCCCTTATTAGATGTTTAATCTTCATACAATTATTCCGCCCTATATTTAAATGACTTTGCAACATTGAATTTGATAAAGTAATGAAATGTTACGACAGCAATTGGTTTAATGAGGAGGGTTTTTTGAAAACTCGTTATTTATTGAAAATATTTAATGTCTATTTTAACCTTAAAATGAAAAGCATGTCCAATGCGAATTAACTCTCTATTAATGTTGACTATCTATTAATCAAACCCAAAACAGTTACAGTAAATTAAAACGCAAATTTAAAGCTTTGATTCCTTAAATAAAAATTTAATTAAAACTAAATCCTAAAATACAGAAATGTTTCCAATAACAATCAATGAGATAGACTTCTAGCAATTCCCTGTGCCAGGAACATTGTTTCAAAATTCTTAACGTGTGATCAAATCTTTCACTTTTTTAAAAGTACGGGTTCCAATTCAAATGTAAGGTTATGTTTAGCCAAATAAAAGTGTAGTAAAGGCTCTTATCAAATATTGAAAGAGTACTTAGGACACGTTAACGTTGTAAGACTGGCATGATCATATACAATTGGGTCCAAAAACTATTAAGAGTTGAAATTTCTATTTCAGTTTAAGTTTATTTTTGTCTATATTTTGTCACATGTTGGTCCGGGCTCCTTTGCTGAATAGACCATCTGCCTTCCTTGTCAAGCAGCTCGTAAAAGGCGAGCATAGGCTTACCGTCACAAACACCGTGACATCTGACTAGGTGGGAGAGTTTCGCAGCGACTCGCCCGGATTGATACCACCGCCTTACCTATTCCTGCCGCCATAACGTCATGACGTGTTCCGGTTCGAAAGGTAGGTGGCGGGTAAACTTACTTTTGCTCGAGGCCTAACATCTTGACATCAGATTGGCAACGCATCATTACCATCATTCATCTTTGTCTCTAGGCGGCGTGAATTTCTTACCATCAGGAAATTCGTCTGCTTGTTTGCCTTCCTATATCACAAAAAAATGTGGTCAATTAATCAGCTAACAAATATTTTATTTCTTTATTGAATACAAAATTTTTTCAATTAGTTCTTAAACGGCGAAATTTGTGTACAATAAATAAAAACTGTAACAAAGTTATTCCCTTTTTTAAAATCTTGGTATATTCAAAAATATCTCAGTTAACTTCCGATATGTACACGTTATTTGTACACTTTGAGTACCTACTAAACCAAAATATAGTTCTAAGTATACTTTATTTCAATTCTTGCCTACTCGATTTCTGAAACTCGTCAGACAATCTGATTACAAATTTCGGAAGATATCAGGTCATTGCCTAATCAATATGTCCTATGAAATCACGTACGACCTCTTTTCTGCCTTCGCATTGCCACACGTTCAAAAGTACGTGATAAACCCTCAAATGAGGATGTATAAGGGTACATTTTAACAGGATAACATAAAACTACATGTAGAATAACGATGCTATCTCTTTGTTATTTAGAACACATCTAGTTGACGGCGGCAGTTTAGTGATTCAAGATGCAAGGCAGACGGATGCCGGGAGATACCAATGTATCGCGAGGAATGCAGCGGGCACAAGAGAATCTGCCATTGCAACGCTTAGAATACATAGTGAGTATCAGTAGATATTGTATAACGAGATCGACGTCCATTTATGTTAAGGAAATAATGAGGTCTGCAGTTTTAAAACAAATCCCATAGAAATAAAAATTCTATAATCTATTTAGTCAAAAGAATTGTTCAGCTGACGACATAATATTTGCACAACAGAAACAGCTACCATCCATTTATTTAGTAGTTAATTATATTAATTCAATTCCATACATAAGGAATTCATTGTGAAAATCTGTGATTTCTACTAGTTTAATTTTGATGTAATAAATTTCATAAATTAAGTTTACCTTAACAATTATACGAATTGATCCTACACCAACTTAAACATTATGTCATGGGTTAACGCTACCAATACAAAGAAATTATTCGTAAAAATAACATAATAAATAAACAAACACTCTGATACAAAAACACTCTTTGGTCGAAATAAAACGTTGGTCATGTAGTTGATTGCTTGCAGCTTATACTTTAACCTCTCAGCTAAAGCAGCGGTATAATGTAGGAAAAATATTTTAAAAATGTAAAATGTTGTACGGAAAATTTAAAATACGACCAAGAAAAAAAAGTAATAACGTTGATTGATTTTCAACAGTTAAACCCTATTTGATTGCGGGACCAGAAGACGTGACTGCTCAGACTGGTGGTAGTGTTATATTCCAATGCAGAGTAGGCGGTGATCCTCTTCCTGATGTCCTGTGGCGTAGAACAGCCATTGGCGGAAGTATGCCACTTGGACGTGTTAAAGTACTGGACGATAGAAGCCTCAGGCTAGATAATGTTGTTATAGCAGATGAAGGAGATTATACTTGTGAGGCAGACAACGCCGTAGGTGCTGTAAGTGGAAGTGGATATTTGACTGTTTACGGTGAGTCATCCAAATATTTTTATGGCATACTAACGAACAGGAAACACGTTGATTGTAATAGAGAACATAGCTTAGCGTTTGTCATAACCCTCCAAACTGTGACATAAAAGTAGATATTATTCACATTATGATGATAGAAACAAATAAGGCAGTAGTACTTTGTTTTCTCTTTCTTTGGATTCTTTGGATTTACATAATACCAGAGAAAGATCAAGAGATGTATTTTAATAGTAAGCTTTAAAATTTAGCCTGTTCGTATAAGTCTCACAAACTGAATATGACGTTTAATGATTTATTTCACATTTTAGACATCCTTCTTTAGATAATTTAATTTTTAAAACAGAAGCAACAGTTTTGCAATGATTATTAAAAATTACATCATAAGGCAACGGAAGTTAAGATATCATTATTTCTTTTGTTTTAGATCCACCTACAACTAGTTTGAAACCGAGCACATTAATTGTAGAGAGTGGTTATACTGTTAGCTACACGTGCTCGTCTACAGGAAAACCTGAACCTACAATGTTCTGGAGTATAGAAGGTAACAGGACAATAATAATTCCAGGGACTTCCATAGGCAAATATCATACCTCAGCGGTTGTGAATGGCGTCACAACTCTAACAATCAATGAAACAAACAAAAATCAAAGCGGAATTACCATAGTGTGTTCAGCGGTTAACTTCGCTGGTAGTTCTTTTGTAAGAGGAAAACTAAGTGTAACGTCCGACGATGACCGGCCACCGCCAATCATAACAAACGGACCCTCTAATCAAACGTTACCTATAAAATCGATGGCCGTATTCCCTTGTACCGCTGTCGGCACACCTGAACCAATTATTGCTTGGTATTTCGAAGGGGAAGCACTAATACAAAATCATAGAAGAAATATTTCGAGTGATGGAACATTAATATTAAGAGATTTGGATAAAGAAGACAGCGGTACATATACCTGTGTAGCATCATCTCATCATGGAAAATATGTATGGAGCGGAGTTTTAGTAGTAGATAGTCCAACAAATCCAAATATACACTTTTTTAGAGCAGCTGATGTATCCGCCTTACCTGGTTCACCGACAAAGCCCTTAGTTTATAATATAACGGAAACGAGTGTAACAATAACTTGGAATCAAAATAATAAAATTGGTTCATCATCTATACTAGGTTATCAAATTGAAGTGTTTTCAAGGGAAACACTTTTGGGAAATAATACACCTAGGAACTCAAGGGGATGGGTTGTTGTTTCAAAAAGAGTACATCAAACACATTATGTGGTAAAATCATTGGTACCAGGCATAACCTATATGTTTATTGTGAGAGCAGAAAATTCGCACGGCCTGTCAGGTCCAAGCACGATTTCAGATCCCATAACCATAGGAGAAGATGCAAATTCTGTATGGGATGCAGGATTATTTTCGAATAATAGTGAATATAGGAAAAACATCATGACAGATAACATAGTCGAACTTATCGAAGCAACACCTATAGACTCAAAGACAATAAAACTTATGTATGAAATTTTGAACTTTTTCCATTTAGAAGGATTGTTTATATATTTTAGACCATTAGACAATTCCACCACAGAATATGAAATGAAAACAATACTACATTCAAACGATGTTTCTGGTTATGAAATAACTTCTTTGAGAAAATACACTAAATACGAATTTTTTTTGGTTCCGTTTTACAAAAAATTTGAAGGAAAACCATCAAATTTAAAAGTGGCGCAAACATTGGATGATGGTAAATACATCACATTGTTTTTGTTTTTCTTAAATTATGTATCACGTCGTGTGCTTTCATAAAATATTTACTTTCATTGCAGTGCCCGACGGTCCACCAACAAACATTGAAATGTTTATCATAAATGCAACAACGGTTCACTTAAAATGGCATCCGCCCGAACCTCATTTGCAAAATGGCGGGATAATTGGCTACAATGTGGTATTAAATTGGTTAGATATTCCATTGAATAAATCCATGGTAGCAATAAATACAACTGTGCACCAATCGACCAGTCTTATAATGACTAATCTTACTTCTGGAGTTAGCTATTCAGTACAAATTGCTGCAGAAACTATTGTAGGACTTGGTCCTTTCAGTCAAAAGGTGTATTTAAATATCGATTCACGAATAATTGGATTAGATCCTTTATTGAGGTTTGTATAAACGATGTCAAACATTAACAATTTTTATCAGCGATCGTAACGATAATATAATGTCTTTTTTATTTTAGGTACCCCATTAATGGAGAAGTTTCTATCGTCGCAGGGGATTTTGTGATGGAGTCGTGGTTTTATTTCCTAATTGGTGCTATTATATTATTTAAAATTATAATGATTGGAGCTATTGTTTATGTTCGTAAAAATAATATATTCTCTAAAAAATCGGCTCTTCCAAATATATATGGTAGGTTAATGCAATAAATCTTAGTTTATAGTCATAAAAGCTGTTATAAAACTTAGACAGCTCTGCTATACTAACATTTTTTCCTGAGGATCAGCATGAGAATTTCAAAATTAAAAACATTCCATGGGTGTCTCAGGGTGGCTAGGGAGCGTTTGTTTGATGGAGGCTCGCCATGTGAGGGGCGAGAGGGTGCTAGATTACTTTCGAGTTGAAAGGTAGCACGAGCCCTCTCTTGCCAACGCAGTGGATCTTTTTCACTTTGCATTCACATTCGAAACACAAAGGAATGATACAAATCCAAGAGATGAAGACTCAGGGAAATGCAAATATATTTTTTGTTTCCTTGTTAATTCCGTTGTTCTGAAGTCACATCGAAGCTAATTTTCTCAATTTAAATTGTTCTTTATTTTAATAAATGATGTTTATGTTTTAGATTCCAATGGAACAAGCTTAGTGACTCAGATGAATATCAAAGCCGCTGTATCTTTGTCACATCCACTGACAAGTTGTTATAATAAAAATACGGTGACTAAGACTGAGTCACTTTTGTGGATGGAAAATCAACCTGGCCTCTGTATGTCTGGGAATCAATCGATTCAAAGTAAAGATAAAACCAATTCAGAATACGATAAAGTTGCTCAACAATTGCCTGAGTACGCAGAGGTGACATCTTCCCGAGTGACTGGCAATGAATGGAATACAAGTAAAACCGCAACCTCACCCGCAGCGTATGCGTCCGTTACTCTTGTGGCAAATACGAGACAATGTGTTAGTTCTCTGGTAAGTTTAGTTTTACTAGTTGCTTACAAATGTAGGAAATTTATTTGCTTCACTTTTTAGGACCTCTTTCACGTTCCTTGGTCAACAATTTAAATCGGAGTTAGCTTCTAACTTGGGCTGAACTACTTTATATTTGACAGTTTAACCTATTACTAAATGTATTCTAGGAATTAGCAATCAGAATGTTAAATTTTACAATGCTTACTGTCTCATTTTTGTAATATAATTTAGACAATATGCTTTAAGAACACTTGTTTAAAATATACAGGTAAATACAAATAAATAAAAATATTTTTTTGTTGTTCTTTCTTTAATATTAAAATGTTATGGGAAACTTAGGAAATGATATCGTGAAAAATGCAAGTTAAGTTGTAAGCAATTATAATCCTGTCAGACCAATATTTAAAGATGTTTTAATTTTAGGGTTGGTTTCCACCGGGTGGTAAAAACATTGACAATTTCGACAATCGCTACGCTCCAGATGAGGAAATATATCCTGCTAGTAATGGTGGATATTATAATAGAAACGTTTATAGTGAAAAATATTTTCAAGGACATCCAAATGTTTTAAAATTTTATGATTTGCCATCGTTAGAAAAAACACAAAAGGCTCAGTTTCGGTATAACCAAAGCCTCGAAGAAAGAAAAACTGATAACGGGTTGAAAACAGATGTCACCCAGTCACTAATAGGAAGGAATTATGGAGTTAGCTCAAGGAAGAATTCTGAATCTGAAACAACATACCGAGCATTTGGTGGAGATGAGTCAGACGACGAAAATTATGCTGACGACGGAGGCTACGATGAATTACAAGCAATGCAACTCCAAAGAAATCGGCCTAAACATCAATACGAAAGGCCTAATTTTGATAATGATGGCCTAAGTAGGCTTACGTCGTTTAGGCAAGGACAGAATTTATTAAATGGAGGACTGTCAATTGCGCCATCTCATCCACCTCCTCCTCAGCCAAGATCAGATTCAGTGACACGGTAGTATCACGCCCTGCCGATTTTCGGCGAACTGTGCCAAACTGACGTTTAAGTGATTTTATAGTATGTGTACACAAAATATACTAGTGACGGCTTTAGATATCACAGTTCTTCCTCAAAATCGCCTATTAATCTGTGCATTTAACTTTCAGTTTGTAAGCCTTGCGGAATGAATTATTTATTGTGGATTATGGATTTTTGTTTAGGGAATGTATAAAATATTTCTTGTGAAATTGGGCTAATATACGGCCTAAAGCATTTTTAAAAGCACAACTTATAACCTATTTTCGCATATTTATTACTTTAATGAAAATGTAGCTAGTCTCATAAAATATTGTACATTTGTACATAGTTACCGATTAGGTTAGATTTAGGATGCAATATCTGAAGATAATTGTATCATATCTAATAAATGTGTATTGTGTTATAAATTGGGATTGATAATACTGATTGGTCCGTCTTATAATTATCAATAAACGAATTTGTAACCCTATATCATTAGTGTAAGAGTTAAGTAGAAATTGAAAGGATAACGCTTGGCAATAATTTGTATAACATTGAAGGTGGTAGTGTAAATATAAATAAATTTTAATATAATTTTATTTGATTTCATAACTTAGGCATTTTTTTATTTGTTCGTCTAATTTAGGGAACGACTAGATAAAGGTTGGGATAGTTACCTATTCCAAATCTTCAATTGTAAAAAAAGTTAATTAGTTTGTGCCATAAGAGAGATTCCTAAACTCTGTAAGATTTCGTGTTGTGAAATTCATTTCAAGATTTAACAGAAAATGTTTAATCTACGTAAGTTAATGTGATACGAGGTATATATAGTCACTTGTTATGAAAACGTTTAATAGCACTTGTATTATTGCATATCATTCTTAGGAGCGTGTGGACTGTTTTCATATTAGGGAGCTAAAAAAATATAATTTTTTACTTATGTATCTTTATAGCAATTATTTATTGGCTGTATTGAAATAAAATACCATATTTTAAAAAAGAATGTCTAATGAAAAATAAAAAGAAGACGCATTTGAAAGTTTTCATTTTGCATAAATCCTTACATATTTAAATATTTTTTTAAAGTTTTTAATTAAAACATTGAGTTACTCACGAATATTAAATTTCAAATGCATCGTTTTATAATGTTCAGACTTATAAGTTATAATCAATAAAATCTGTTAGTATATTATGATCATCTTGAATACAAGCTAGGAATTTAAGTTGACATATTAAGGATTATTTAAACTATACGAGACTATTACGAATGTGAATGTAATATCATGTGAATGATATTTTTTACTTTAAAATAGTGTACTTTGTTACTTACGTAATCACTGTTGTAATCAAATGCATAGTAAATCACAACCTGATAAAATAAATTAAAAGCGAAATGAATAGTAAAGTATACCCACAAAAATTAAAGTATCTAAATAAAAATGAATGTCATCCCAAGCGATATTGATTTTGAAAAAACAAACTTTAACTTTCAACTTAAACATTAGGTACTTTTATTACCAACTATCTTAAAATAAAATTAAAAAACAATTATTTATGTTATTTGTCGATTAAATACTATTAATATTAAAATTGGAAGACCTATTTGGTTTTTCACAGTTTAACTTATTACGGACACACAAAATACACTCGTATTATCACAAGGGATGTCCAAATGTAATAATTATTTATTTAAGTTGTAGGCGAGGTCTTAAAGTCCAGTGAAGTTGTAAAAACCGCGAGATTAGCCATTCAAATTTTTATTCCTACCTTAACACTTTCTCAAGGGTAAAATAAAAAAAAAAACTCAATTTACTATTCATTTCTGTTATTTTCTATATTCTGTCGACCTCAGTTGGCGCTTTTACCTATAATTAATGTGAAAGCACCAATTGAGGTCCACCTGAAATCTTGCATAGTCTTTGTAGTTCCTATTTAGTGCATGGTAACTCAAAGAAAATTATAGCTGACAAAAAGCCAACTTGTAAAAAATTAAGACTTTTGTAAATTATTATACGAATATGTGCCATTTGTACCAGTTATTTCGAGATCATAGAGCAGCCAGACTGTACTTTATAAGTGTATGGTTTAACGGAGTCCTCAAGTGTGACTTCTACCCACGGTAATAAAATGGTAGTATTATTAGTTTGAATTTGAAGTTGAATTTTGAACATTTCTTGCATAATCCCTACTAATAACATAAACACGAATATAAGTTTGTTTGTTACATTTTCACGCAAAATTACTTAACCAATCTTTTTTTTTATGTTATAGGAAGGCAAACAAGCAGATGGATTTCCTGATGGTAAGAAATTCACGCCGCCTAGAGACACCAAAGATGGTAATGGTCACGAAACTTTGTTTACATATTCTTTGAGGTATTAGAAGTATCATAGTTTTGTGATGATTTAAATGCGAGCGTAACATTAAGAAAAGCTAGCAATATTATCAATTCAAAGTACATTTCATTAACACCTGATCCAAAACTAGACATCAGGTTATGCTATTATCTATACCCACTATATCCATTCATTTTTTCACATTTCATCCACTTGATTCTTTAAAGATTGTTTCACATAAATGGAGAGTCTGGCTACTTTTGGATTTTAGACATAAGTGTTTTTAAAAGATCTGCTAATTTACTGTTCACAATAAATTCTCTCACTTACTCCTTTTTTTAGTTTGTGTGCAGTTCTTATTTACAGTAGGTACAGTTCGTACTTTTTCAGTTATGTGTAAATTTTGTTTTCTTTTTTATTTAGTTGCTTGTACACGAAATAGTTTTAATCTATCTAAAGGTATGTTGAGAATTAAAATTATCGACAAATTTTGAACAAACCACATCCATTATCACCTAACATAACTTAATGTTTTATATTTAAAATATTGGCTGACAATATTTTATTAACTATTAAATTACTATATCATTTCGTGCTGCCATGCTACTGTATTAAATATCATTTTAGGTAACAAGTGCCATATTTAAGAAATAATTTGCTGGAGTAGGAATAATAATTATAGTTTCTTCGAGTGTTTTATTGTTTCAGAAATATTATTTGGATATATTTATTTTATAGTTGGCAATAAATATAAGTGAATTTTATTTACCCAGTCTTTTATATCAAAAGTCAATATAGTAGACTAAGGAGGGCACTTTCGATAAACCTATGAAGCTAAATGTGTTGTCACTCAAGCTTCATGGGGATCTATTGAACTTTGTCTATTATACGATGGCGAATAAAAAGGTCCTAAATGGGGTTTTTCTTTTTAGTTGTATGTTGAGCGCCCATAAGCTAAAGGAATAATTGCAGTCACTAGATAATAGCCAGCTTAACAAATATTAATTAATTAAAAAATTGTCAATCAGACATTTCGCCATAATGGCAATGAACATAGATGACTTGGTTTTTTAAAGTTTCTGACTCTCTTAGTCCCGTACACCTTGTTCAAATCATCAGGAAATTTAAACACTTTTAAGCACTCAATAAACCCACGGTACTTTAATTTGAGATACTTGAGTATATTTTGTACTTTAAACGATAGAGATTTGAAACGTTGTTCAACCATAGTACAGTGTATCTCATATTTAAAACTGGTGCACTCGAGTTACTGGAAACATCCTATCTTGGACTCTCCTACCAGAATGACGGTTACTGTCTCATCATGTCGCTTAAAAGTGGGTTTAACGATAATGCTATCACTATTTAATTTACACAATTTAAACATTCTTTGACATTTGGGTTACTAAGCAAATGATTTAATAGGAGTTGTACTATTTCATTTCTCCACTAAAAAAGACTGGTCTTGTTTCAATATTATCTCTTAAGTACATATTTATTTAAATAGGAGGAACAACGGTTTACATTTGTTTTTAACCCTGACAAGGACATACATTTCACTTATACGTTATACATTTATTCATTGTAACATTTAATTTCACAAAGCATGTAGCTAAAGTATTTCTTTTTAAGGTTGGCTTTACACTGTCGTATTGCTGTCGTATATCAAAACAATATATGTATGGTTTGAACCACACGTCGATGATAATATGTTTATACTTAAGCTTGTACAAAGCCTTTACCATGAGTTGGTTATAGGTACGTTCGATAATTGACGTATCGAAATCAATAGCGTTTTTGGTCTAAAAACTTGGTCTAAAAACTTGAAAGGTGCAGAGGCACTGTTCAAAGTTTTCATAAAAATAATTTACAGAGACGGTAGCGAGTATAGTAAACTTGACAAACCATTAAACTCATGGTAAAGAACCCTGAAAATGTTGTTCTCTTAGTAACCAGTAGAGGCGCTGCTCCAAGTTTTCATAGTAATAATTTAGCGAGTTAAGCGTAGTAAACTTATGGTTTATATATACTCAGAGCCCCTACCACGAGTTTACGGCTTGTCAAGTTTACAATACTCGCTAGCGTCTACGTAAATTATTTGAATGAAAACTTTGAACAGCGCCTCTATTGGTAACTAAGATCACTACCTTTTAAACCAAAAGCGCTATACGATTTGATACGTCAATTACTGAACGTAATATATACTAATTTACGGTAAATGTTGTGATAAATGATAACATGACGTTTGCTTGATTCGTTCTTTTTTTGAAATTAAGGTAATATTAAAAAATAGCACACTGTGCATGCGATTTGCGGAAACTAACTTAAATTGATTACAATACTAAAAATCTGATTATCTTCGACGTGTGTGCCAATCTTTGCAGTAATATATTTTATGATCGAAGATCTCATATAACAATATGTAATGATGTATAAGAGGCTTTATTTGGTATGTTTTATGTGTAAATGCATCTAAACAAATCACATGACAAAAAATATTTATGTAATTTGATTTTGTGTCTTCGGATACCTACCTATTTTTAATAAAATAAAATTACTATAACGTTGCCTTTTATTTAATACATATGTTTTTTACTGTTAAGGACATACGGCGGGCTATTATTGCAATACTTTTTTTAATGTTTTATTTTTTTATAATAAATTGAATGAAAAAAATTTTGTGGTGCACACAAAATATCTTAATGTTACGTTGCTACGAATTAGGCATGCTTTTTTATTTATTAAAAAAAGTAAAGTCTACCTTTTTTTCAGTTTATTACAAAAGCCCAAGTTTTCTAAGGTACCTATTTAAAAGAACATTGACAGTATCAATGCAAGAAGCGTAAGAATAATTCATAAATAATATTATTTCGTCAAATACAACGTGATATCTGGCACCTAATTTGGCTTTAAAAGTTTTGTAAATACGTGAAGCGTTGAACAGGGGCCTTGAAAACAGCACCCGAATTCGTACAAACTTTCATATCGGAATCGTAAGGTTCTGACTCCTATATGAAGTAATAACCGGAAGTGTTTCGAGTCAAACGGCTGTACCAGTACTAAAAAGTATGTCTCTATAAGATCGACATGGCTACCATGTAAGAACTATTTGATATTAATTCGTTCGTCGGAATTACTAATTGAAAAGATTCAAAACACAATTTGTATCCTTTTACATACGAGAGGACATTAGAATCAGTAGCAGCAATAGCTTGTCAGTTGTTGAAGAAATATTTAACTCTACCAGCGTGAAATATCTCTAGTAGTGACGGCTCCTCCTGTCGTAGCTCCCTTATGGGTGCGCGCCGCGGCCCCGTTGTGTCATCTCGTCGGCAGTCGCCGCGTCGGAGGAGAAGGCGCTAGGCTAAGATTCCGGGATGACATCATGTGCCACCACTCTGAAATTATTAATAATCCGGATGATATCTCGTATCATCACTGAGGAAAGGGTATTAAAAATATTCCCGAATAATATCATGTAACATCACTGACGAAATAATACAACATATTGTCATTTGCTAAAATGTGGGTACTTCGACAAAAAGATTTTGCTATTCAGATTAACCTAACTATTAGTTTACATACACTGATAAAACAATTTAAAATTAGCAAAAAAATGAACAATAAATGCAAGCCTGACCTTTCGTATCACCAGCATCACTTTTCTCGCTAGCAGAACTTTGTCGTCGCGGACGAAGGATTGCTTTTTCCAACTTCCTTATTTTACGTATTATTTCGTTAACACTTTTATCTATTACGCGTTAAATTTTCCCCATTTTAGTTTATTAACGTAATAATTAACTTTTTAATTTTGCACTGTGTATTTAATGTGACACACAATACACGAATGAAGTTTGGGTATGACAGCACCACGACGGTAGGTAGGTGAAACATATTATAATACTATTTTTCTTTTAGTGAAACAAAGATCCAAACTGTGCGGTGATGTGGAAGATAGAGCAACGGACTACATGATTTATTTAAATCTCGAGGATGTAACATCGAAATTATAATTGTTAGGATTTGAATACATGTACAAAGTTAATAGACTTTGTTTTATACCACGTAGTGATGATTTTAACAGTTTAATTGCAAATGATACTTTCCTTTGAGAATTGTTTCATGTTATAAGTTTAAGCGGAAATCTAAAGAAAATTCGAATTTCTATTACACTCAAATTTTAAGATTTTATATCCGGCATAACGTCGGCACTTACCAAAGACGTTTTCCGGTTCAGAGGATATGGTAGTCGGTATATTTACTTTTGCTCAAGGCATCCTGACCTTAGGTTGGCAACGCACCGTTACCGCCTTTGGTGTCTCTAGGCTGGGTGAATTTCCTATCATCAGGAAATCCATCTGCTTGCTTGCCTTCCAGTATCATATAAAAAAAAGTACTTTATCCTTTAGTACTAAGTGTCAAACATCCTTCCATGCGATGCGACCCGACCCGCTTGAGCATGCTTTGCAATGCGATGCGCACGGACCCGATACGCTTACTGAAATTCCTGTCATAGGTGTGTGCTTTCCTATAAAGCTCATTAACTTAGGTCGCCGCTGTGGTCTAGCGATCTGGCGTCAGACTTGACTTCTTGAGGTCCCGGGTTTGATCTCCGGGTCGGGGATATGCTTTTTCAATTTTCTAATAAAAATAACGTTGCTTGGGATTAGATATGTGCCCAACTTGCGATGATTTGCGTGAAGATATTTTTTGTACTTGAGGTAGCTTTGGCATGTGTCATGCCTATACAGCCAAATAAGAAAACCGCGAGTAGTGTACACTCGCGAGTAATTTGGGCTCTAACCATTTGTAAATTTCGATCAATGTAAAGTTGTAATGGATAATGTTTGCTGACACTTTCATCATTTGGGTGGAAGTATTCAGTCTCGAAGTAAAACTTTAAGTAGACGAACAGCAAAAACCACGTGGGTTTTATTAAGTATAAGTAAGTATCTTCACGCCCATATCCCCGAAAAGGTAGGCAGAGGTACAACCAAGGCACCCACGACTAGCCAAAGACACTAAGTCCCACAATGTGATAGGTGGCAAGCCTAACGCCAACCGGGCACATTTCCAATCCCGACCAACATTTTTTTTTAAATTAGAAAATTGGAAAAATCCAATTTACTTTTTGTTGGCCGACAAGGGATTCGAACCCGGGACCTCATGCAGTCAAGTCCAACACCCGGACCGCTAGACCACAGAGGCGACATGGGTTTTATTAAATATGTAAGAATTTTTATATTGTACATGAACCTATTCATAGTTTTCATTATTATTCTGTTTTTGCAAGTTTGGGATGCCAGTGTTTATTATTTTTATCCTCGTTTTATTACAATAAACTTGAGCGTGCCAAGTATACTGACATTTTTTTTATAAGAGGGGGAAAAAGAGCAATTGTTACCTGATGTGGAAAGCAATTACCGCCGCCCACGGACATCGGCAACACGCTCAATGAGTACTCTGTTTTCTTGAAGGTTTCTAAGTCATAAAGCAACTGGTTCCACACATTATATCCATTTCAAGTTATTATTATTTAAATTCTATTAGCTAATTATTACCTATATTGAAACTAAATTGTTTTAAATAGTCATTTTTTAGGGCTTTTTTACACTTTCTACATACATATCTTCACGCCAAGTCCCTTACGGGGTAGGCAGAGAGTGTTGAGTGCCAGACCTCACGATCCTGACAAACCTGTCTTGCTTCCTTCACATTCATAATCCTTTTCATACAAACACGCCTGTTTCGGAGACTCTTGACACTACCCTCGGATAATATCCGATTGATCTGATCGTGAAATGTCAGCCTTGGTCTCCCCGGGTACCTACATCCATCCACATTCGCATTTTATATCTGCTTTGTCAATTTTTCAACTGTCATTCTTTTCACATATCCGAACCAGCGGAGCATGGCCCATTCGCATTTTAACACCAACACTTTCTTTCAATCACTCTTTCACGGATCTCACTGTTACGAATGCGATCAGCGAGCGTTACACCATATATTTTCCATAGTGCTCTCATTTCGACCGCATTTATCCTACTTTCATGCTCTTTCTGACATACCCAACTCTTGCTTCCATATAACAACGTTGGAATAAGCACAGAATTATGCAAAGCAAATCTAGCTTTTTGACTCAAAACCTCGCTTTGGAATAGCTTACCCAACGCTCCACTCACACTATTCCCTGCACTCACACTCCTCTCTACATCCGCGGTGTACCTTTCATCCCTGCTAAAAGCACAACCAAGATATGCAATTTCATTCCAATGTTCCAGCTTTCTATTTGGTAATATTTTGGTAGTTTGGTATTTGCTTTGGTTATGTTACCAGGTAAATTGTTATATGTTTATGGAGCCCTTGAATATCATTTTCTATTTAATAAAATTGTTTGCGATTCGGACAGAAGTAGCTTGTCAGAAAACCTAGTATTATATATATTTAAACTTTTTAGTAAAGATTCATGGTTCTTAACAAAATAACCAAGTTCGTATCTACAAGTATATAGAGAGGGGATTTATATGTTTAATTTTTAAACTCAGGCTAATGTACATTACGTAAGAAATGTATTGGGAATCGCACGGTGATAAATAGCCACGCATAAAGATTGGTTATGTGAATAGAATATAGTTTACTAACCTCTTTGCGGTAGATGTCTATTGTCAGCAATTGCTAGCCGTGATGGAAAAGCAGGTTGCTAAACAACCGAGGTTGGTCAACCTTCACTGCTGCTTCGCGACAACGCTATACCACACATTGCATAACAAACGGCTACCAAGTTAGAAGTTTCAATTGGATTTGTCTAAGGGATAAACCATAGTCCCTGGAAACAATTTATTAACTACACTTGTACTTTTTGTACTTACTGTAAGTAATCAATTCTGATACCCATTTTTGACATAATTTTATTTTGACGTAATTAACTGAGATTTTCTTTTGTTTTAATTTTTTTAAATATTTCTATCGAATTTTGTAATGTTTAACGTTTAATGTTTAATTTGACATAATATTATTATTTTTTGACATCATTTGTTATATTTAGATATTATTTCAAAATGTTTTTTGTTGTACAATTTCGTAATTTGATATTTTTAACCAAAGGAGTTCGATTTATTTTATTTTATGGTTACGTTTACAATTAGAATAAAAATAACTTTAATTTGATTTACATTATTAAAACATTTATTAATAGTAGAATTTAGTTTTGTAAATAACTTTAGTTATTGTTAAAGGAAAATTTCCCAATTATTGGGGCAAAAATCTATCGTTGTCAACCCAGTTCAAACATCAGTTGTTATAACCCTGATGATACTTGAATAGAGAAACCGGTTGGCTAAACTATAAAATAAAAAATATATTGTGGAAAGTACAACTATAATTAATAAATTGTTTTCAGAATGAAATTCCACCAAGCACCGACCGGCTTCAAAGATTTTAATAACTTCCTTCCGAATAATTTTCTTTGTAAAGGGATCAATAAAGTACTTATGAGATGGCAAAAGTGCATAGATAACAAAGGTTTGGTTATGTAAATTTATATTATGTTAACACCATGGAATTAAAATGTATCCTAAATCTATGTTTAAAATATACTCTACCCTTGATAATCTTATAAATAACGCCAATTTCGTATGTACGGACCTAACATTATATTGCGATTAATGAAAATGTCTTTAATCCCCTTATTCCCATTGGACAACACGGTAACTGTACGTTAGTAAAGATATGAGCATTTAATTATTAAACGATCACTTCCACATCGCTTTTAATCTCGTTAAGGTAGTTGGTTCATGCATAAATTTATGAGAGATTATATACTAACGGCCCGGCGTCCAAATATATTGTTAATACTTATTGTTCAGATTACGCTTTTCTAGCTGAGATTACAATTTGTAGTTATACTATATTTACCCAATTTTAGGAGTTTATGGATTTGAGCATCAGTAGCTTACTGGAAATCATCTATATAGTCTAGTGGATGTGTGTTAGCAGTGAAAATGCTTTTGTATGTGATAAAATAACGAACAAGTCCATGGCTCTCTTGATGATAAAAGATAACCCTCGCCTAGAGATATCATAGATGTTGTAATTGTGTCGCTATTTTGTGGCCGCGGTCTTAGTCCAAATGTATTAGTCTATCAGCTACCTTCCCCTTTGGCACGGAATATGATACTGTCATTATAGCGACAGGTATAGGTAAGGCGGCGGAAACTCGGATGAGTTGCATAGGTGAGTAAAGGTTTAATGGTCTCTACCACTAGTGGTAGAGTGCCACCACTAGTGGTCTTACTGGTAAATACCATCAAACCTTTTCTCGCCTTTTACAACCTGCTTCTGAGAGCTGAGCAAGGTGGTCTATTCTCCATAACAGACCTCATCAAGGGGTAAAACATGAGGCCACATATGCAATTCGTGGGTTGGGTAAGTAAATAATGAGGTTTTCCAATTACCAATCTAATAAAACTATCCTTCTGGCAATAGGTTTGCCACTTATCACATTGTTCACTTACTTAGTTTGTGAAATGTAAGCAGACGCTATCCTATCTTCCAAGTTGAACAAACGGACACGGTGTGTAAATTCGATTAAAATCGTTTAAGTAGTTTAGGAGTCCATCGCGGACAAACACCGTGACACGTAATTTATGTATTTTAATATTATTTTTTTGTATATGATGAGCCTTTGCTAACTAGCGCATAAGGCAGGTGCTACTCTCATTCTACATCTGGGATGACACTGATTTGATATCAATGAACGCAGGTTCCAATTGTCAGACGAAATTGATTTTTTCCTAAAAAATCTTAGAATCTATCCCCAGCATACAAAACGGTCAAGCTAAAATACATTTTGCCAACGGCAGGGGTGTGTAAGCTACAGCAATATTTGATTACCTATTCCTGCCGCTATAATGACAGTGCCATGTTCCGGTTTGGAGGGTGGTGAGCCTTTATTTGATTTTTATTTTTTATGATACTGGAAGGCAAACAAGCAGACGGATTTCCTGATGGTAAGAAATTCCCAGCGCCTAGAGACACCAAATGAATGGTGCGTTGCCAACCTGAGGATGGGATAGAGTTCTCGTTTTAACTACGTCCGTGGCACTCTAAAGGTCAGTTTTTAAAACGCTAATAAATTTTAGTTCAATATTTATCTCTTCATAAATGTTGTTTAACATGAGTTTGGTTTATAATTCTAAACCGACTGAACAGCTGCTTGAAATTAGTTCGGATATTTTACTAATATACAAGGTTACATCTAAAATACTAGTTAAATTAAAAAAAAAGATTGGGCTATGCGCAGGATGAGTGACAAGATGTACTTTTTCGAAAGCTAAAAATGACTTTGTTTTGTTGGCCGTGTGTGAAGAAACGTTATCATGGTGTAGGAAAATGCGGCTTTTGGGCCGTCTTTTGCGAATTTTTGCTAACACCCTGGGTAAACAAATGTCAGAATACGACTCGGCATTAACATTCTTTTGATCTTCAAGTAGAATTGTACAGATGGGACCCGCAGCTAAGAAAAAAAACCCGATCCATTTTTTTACCAACGTTTCTTGCCTGTCTCACTTTTATTGGCCTGTTTTCATTTTCAAACACCCATTCACAAGATCGCTGTTATTTTTCGGGTCCAAAACAATAAATCCACGTTTAGTCTCCTGTGACAATGTCATAAACAGCATTAGAATGTCCGTGGTCGTCCTTCAGTAGCATCTGCGAGCATTCCACGCGAAACCGCTTCTGCTCCGCTGTCAGTCATGAGGGTTCCAACGACAACAAAGTTTATTCTTCGTGTAAAATTTTCTGAATTTGGCTCATACCAATCTCCAATAGTCCTCGAATTGTCTCATAGGTAATACGGGGGTTTTCTTCAATTAACCGCTTAACAGTAGCTACATTATTTTCGTTGACGGCAGTTGAACGCCGCCCTTTACGAAATTCGTCATGTAAAGAAACTCGAGCTCTCTCAAATTCAGCAACCATCGCCTCACGGTACTCAAACAAGGTGCTTCTCTCTCAAAAGCATTTTGAAGACGAGCGGCACAGTCTTGCGGGGAAAGAGAACTTTTAAAATCATAAAATATCAAATCTAAAATCTATTCGACTTAATTGCATTTTTGCTGCGTACGTAGAACTTTGATGTGTAATAAAAAAAAACAATTGACAAAGTATTTCCCGCCAATTGGTTTTTTATTACTAAAAAGGTTGCAACATTTCAAAAATTCAAATAGTTCCGATTAGCTAGAAGTGCAAATTGTGTAATTAAAGCACACAACTTGTTCCTATCGACCGCAGCCGCATTAGCAGGCTGGTGACGTTATACCCTACGTCTGTCGTATACGTACGTATACATATGTCGCTACGTTGGTACAAGTGAATCATTTTTACGGACTATTTTAAATTCCAATTTCCAATTTTCATAAAATCGAGATTCAGATCTAACCCTACAGGAGATTCATCAAATAAATTCCAGTATTTATAATAATAATAATAACCCGGAAATGCATCACACAAACAAGTATTTGTGTGAAGCAGGTATTTGTGTGATGAACATCTAAATGTTCATCACACAAATACCTGCCTCAAATGATTGTTTATAAAAGTAAATATTACAATTTGGCAAAATTATTTAAAATGCATTAATATTAAAACCTATTCACCCTCATTTAAAAATTTTGCCGGTCCTTACAAAGTTACCTTTTATAATCAAATGATAGCAATTTAGCTACGTATTTTATTGTTATTTAAAAAATTTAGACGTCCATTAACCATTAGCAAAACTGACCGTGTTTTTGATGTCTAATTTTTTCATAATCACTGAATTACATTTGAATGTTTGTTATTCAGCGCAATATCGCCTTCATGCAAACCTCAGTCACATCTTTACGCGTTTGGTTTTCCATCAGTCAATTCAGTAACTGTGACAAAACTGAAAGAATAACCTGTCGTGTTATAAACGACTTATATTTCAAACACAATAGAAAAAACACAAAAACTTTTAAAAGAAGTTAAGAAATCTAAATTTTGTTTTAAAGTTGGTCTTTTTAACAGGTGGTGTCAAGTACAGATATATAACAACCAAAAAATAAACTTGACAAAACTGCGAGCCAATTTCAAATTAAAATGAAGCTATTGTCATGATATTTCAATTTATGACAATGCAATTCATAAACGAAATCTCAACCCAACACTCATCATAAGTACATTATTGGTAGATATTTAGTATGGGCTTGCGGGCCAGTCGGCTTTACTGCGACTGTCCGATAACATTGGTGTCAACCTACATTAACCACGTATACAACGGAAATACCGCTTTGTCTTCGAAATAGAGATTTTCATACCAACCATCGAACGCTGTGATAGGAAAATCGTGTACATTCGAGAGAAACAACATTGGAATTCAATAAAAAATGTAAAATTGCAACACAAAACTACGTGTACGAACTTTAGAGATGGATTAAATGTATGAAAATATTCCAGATTCTATTTCAACTCAAATTTCGTTTTGGAGTTCCACATGTACATTGAAAAAATAAAACCTTTCAATAAAATTTTCGATTTGAACATTTGAAAATTAGTTAACGGACCTAATTTTAAAATTTTCAATTGTTTAATGGATTTGATAATAGACTAGATAGTAAAAAAAGACTAATTGAGTAAATTCAGCTATTCCAAAAGTTTTTTTTTAATTGCTTTATTTCAAGTACTATGGCTTAAACGTTGCGTGATTTTTTTAGAAGATTAACAAGAAAACCATTTAGCTGAGTACTTTTAAAATTAAATTAATCTAAGTACCAAATAGGCGAAACATATGCTAACAATAAACAACGTGTATACTCCCTCTTCGAAATAGGAACGTGATATTCCTCCTTTTTTATTTTCCAAAAAAGAAAAATTGTTTAAGGATTTGAACCTGAATTTTTAATCCTTCGCTGACCATCGATCTAAGCATTTGAGCTACCAAGAATTTCAATTATGTGGCGATTTTATTTATTCCTTTCCTATCGGATTTGTCGATAGCTATGTCCCAAAGCTACCCTATTCTGTGTAATACCAGTCAGTATTAACTTATTTCTGTTGATACTGTTTTAATAATTTCTTCATTGAAGACTTCATTTTGCTTTATTCATATTTGTTACATTTATTTATTTGTTAAAAAACCTTATTTTCGTACTTCAAATAATAAATATTTATTGTTACATAATTAAAATGTTAAAATGTTTTCAGATTTTAAAATTACAATTTTAATATATAAAACGTATAAATACATGAAACCCGCAAGAAAAGCGAACTACGCTCTCCGGTTTACCGGTTTCTCAGTGTGTGTGAGTCGTTGGGAGATAGCCTCGGGTATCGTTTTAATTTTCCGCTAGCTTGAAAATTTACACGATATGAATGAACCATCAATTTTAATGAGTTTTAAAAGTCATCTGATCAGCTTTCTCCGAGATATACGAAATGAGATTTTTTCACGGTTATTATTAGAGCAAACGACGATGAAATGATTAAGAGCTTTAATTTTATTATCTTTCATAATGTCTTTGTAGTTATGGGTTTTATTATCCTTCTTTAGCCTCAATCTTATCCTGTCCTCATTTCTAGAATATTGGGAAGGACCTTCCTTTCACATAGGCCAACTACGGTACTACTATTTAGGTTATGCGTTTCGGCTTTACACTTTTTAGGCTTTTTACACTTTTTAATTTTATTTTCAAATTGGCTGACCTAATTTAAATTTAAGCGAAATAATTGATTATTTGTAATAACAACTCTATATAGATATCTTTAAAATAGCACTAGCCACTGCTGGCTGGCCACGTTGGCCATTTTTGTATGTAATATGGCAACAAGTAAACACAAGATTGTTTTGTTGGTAAGAGATAACCGTAGCCTAAAGACACCATAAATATTATTGATGTGTCGCTAAATTTTGGCAGACGTGTTGTGTTTAATGTGCAAATTTACCTACTACTTCCATACCGAAACATGATACTGATACACTGACGGCAGGAATAGGATAGGTAAAGGATTCCTACCATAAAAAAAATACCTTCACGCCCATATCCCCGAAGAGGTAGGTAGAGACAACCAGGGCACCCACGACTAGTCGAAGACACTAAGTCCAGCAGTGTGATGGAAAGTTTATCGCCAACCGGGCACAAATTCAATTCCGGGCAACGTTATCTTTACTAGACAATTGAAATTACAAATTTTCTAGTTTTTTTAAGTTGCCCGACCCGAGATTCGGACCCGGGACCTCAAGAAGTCATATCCGAAGCCGGACCGCCACAACACAGAGGCGACAATGTATGTGTATGATATGTATATTGCTGCTATTTGCTGTAATAACTCTGCAATGCAAAAAGTAAAAATCATACCTAATTTCCTTCTAATGCTTAAAAGTTTAAATTAAAGCCATTCATAGACGACATTGTTAAAACTATAAAATTTCATTGATGTTTTGGTTGTAAAAAGACGAAGACTCGTCAGACGGGCTGTCTCCGCGTCTGCAAACTTTTCTTTATAAAAACTCCTATTCGTGGCTTATGTGGTTAGTTTTGAATATGTTCCAAGTAGGTTTCATTTATATACGTAAAATTCAGTTACAAATATGAATTTAAAATCCATAAAATATGGTAACAAATAGTATCTTTGCCCCTATGTTCCTTGAAGATATAGGTAGATGCATAGCTAGGACTCCCACGACTTGCCAAAGACACCTTATACCACATAAGTCCCACAAAGTGGTAGATGGCAAGTTTATCGTCTACCAGGCACATTCCAATCCCGGGTAGAGTTATTTTTATTAGAAAATTGAAAACTCACATTTCTTTAAATTGCTCCACCCAAGGATCGAACCTGAGACCTCAAAAACTCAAGTCAGACCGCTAGACTACAGAGGCGATTATAATTAATAGAATACGTTATTTATGTTTTCTTTGTGATATATTTCAATAAACAGCTGTGAGTATATTTTTTAAATATAGCAAAAAATGTAAATGAGATAATTTTACGCCTGTATCCCTAAGGAAGTAGACAGAAATGCAATCAGGTGGCCGGTAGGCCGGCAGGTAACAAGTAGCCGAAGGTACTAATTCCCACAATGTTGTAGTTGGCGAAATAGGTAATCAACAAAAGCAACAACATACTAGTAGTTTTAAATGTACATGAAAGTAGTTTATTGTCTCTGTGATCTAGTGGTCCGATGCTTGCATTAACTGTGTAAGGTTTCGAGTTCGATTCCCGGGTCAGACAACTCAACATGAGTTTTTTAACTTTCTGAAAAAAGCAACGTTGCACAAGATTGGATTAAAGTATGGTTGGTAACAAATTTGATACCTTTCACAATGTGGGACTATTCGGCTAATCGTGAGTGCCCTGGTTGTAACTTTACCCGGTAACTTCAGAGAAACGGGCGTGAAGATAGTTTCTTATGTTACAAAAATGAAAATTTTGTTACAATTTAAGCCGACTGAAAAAAGGGAGAGATTCTCTAATCAACTGCATGTTTTATTTGTATGTTTGTGACACGATTACTCTGCCAATATCCAACCCACTTTAATGTTTTTTTTTTTCGAAAGAAGGATATCATTTGAAGGTGGTCCAATATTAGTTTGTCAATCGACTAGCGGTTTTTTAGTTACACTTAACAGTGCATACATTTATTTGGAGTCGGATTTTAATTATTTCTTCTAAAAATAAGTGAGGGGCTTTAATTTTCTTACTTTTAAATTTTTAATTCTTATTGAAATATATCTCCCATTAAATTTGTTTTAGCTTATCAAAATATTTTAACAAAATTTTTACGTTAGCATGATTTTTGCCTTTCTTTATAAAATCAAATTTAAAGCAATGATCAATTACAGTAATATGGATTAAACACCGCTCTAACGCGTTTACCACATTTTATTGGACTAATTTTGATAAAATTTGATATGCATATAGTTAAAGCTCCGGGTTCAAACATAAATTCATTCTACGCTGCCAAAATCGCGAGTTATCATCAAGTCAATAAATAATCTGATTCCACTGAGAAATATTAAATACTAGGCTGTTAATTCATGAATTTGTTAACATAAAATATATTTTTATACCAACTTTCATTCCCTATTATCGTCATTTGGGCTTTAAAAATAAGACCATGTCCTAATCCGAAGCATTAAATATATGCACATCAAATTTTATTAAAATTAGTCTAGTGGTTTAGCTGCGACATAGTAAACGTAACAGGCACAAAGGCTGACGTATTTTCGGAATTACAATATCAGTATAGATTTTCAAGCAAATGGTGTAAATAGTATCGTTTTAAAAATATTTAAGTATTTTATTCAATCAGAAAAATAAACATCTGATTATTTATTTATCTATTCACTAGCGGCTCACCTCGGCTTCGCACGGCTGTAAAAAACGGAAGGTTTATATGTTATAAACCTTCCTCTTCAATCACTTTATCTATTAAAAAAAACACATCAAAATACGTTGCGTATTTTTAAAAATTTAAGCAAACAAAGGCATATAGGGACAGAGGAAGTGACTTTGTTTTATACTATGTAGTGATAAATCATCCGTAAACTATTTAAAAATAAGTCCGTTATTAATTAACAAGCTAATAAAGGGCACATTTTGAAAATGTTCACTAAATTCATGTGTATTTTCATCCTGATCAAAGGACAATAAAGCAGACAGGTATTTTAAAACAGGGCCCATCGTTTCCACTCAGGGTCGGTGACGGATATAATTCAATTAAGAATTAATTGCTTGATTAAGTTGCGTCCTCGTCATCGAGGGGTGTTTTGTTCTATTACTCGCAATATGATTTTGAAGGTGCGGTTTTACCAATTTTTTTAATGGAACGGGTCACTTGACAAATTCCATTATAGATCTTATTAACGCTTTATTTATAAGTATTGACGTTTAGGGCGTGAAGTACCCTCTTACGGCAAGTGCTAATAACCTATCTGTAGATATAAATAGGCTAACTACAGTTTTGTAGCTAAGATTACAGGTTTTTAATGTCCCTTGTTGATAAGATCTTGTTGATAAGAACGCCATCTTCATTTCTCAAGACCAACTGCTTTGTTTCCTGAATAGTTAGTGTGCCATCTGTGATCTTTTATCGGTATCATCAATATATTTGTTTGTGTGTGTCAAATGCGTGGTAGTACGTGTAATGTTTTATTTTTGAATATATGTTCTTTATAAACATTATAATATTTATTATATAAAGTTTTTGCTTCACGTAGGTATTAATATTATGATATAACAGCGAACAAACACACGGCTCTCCTGCAGCCAATCTAAGGCCGGGATGTTAGGCCTCATGCAAAAGTAAATTTAAAGGCTACCTTACCCTCCAGACCGGAACACGTCAACGGCAAGCACTGACGTTATGGTGGCAGGAATAGGTAAGCCCTATTTTGCAACTCTACAAGCTAACCTACCTTCAGACCGCAGTATAACACTGTCATTATGTCTGTAAGACCTAGTTCGCACTACGAATTTTTAACGCGCGGATTCTTTTCGCGCGGAATTCGATCCGTGCCGCATCGAATGAATTTGAATCAGATCATATTTTTTTTGGTACGTATTTATTTTGTATTGTGAATATCCTTATAGTATTGTGAATGCAAAATACGGTGAAGTTACTTGAAGGTCTTATTTATCTAAACCTAAAATTGGAACATGAAAATTATAGGCAATAAAATTATCGTGACCAAAAGGTAAGATAATCATAACAATTGGTGTACGAGGGTCAAACTGAAAGTTCTTAGAAAATCAAAAACTAAGCATTTTAGCAAGTTATTAGTTTTATTATAACTTTTCAAAATAGCGTCCATTTACATCAATACATCGC
>NJDC01000263.1:117080-129481 GCA_002245475.1 Calephelis virginiensis | reverse complement strand
TATATAAAGGAATTTACTCCCACCTCGCTTTATCGCTTCTGTGGTTTAGCGGTTGAGATGTTGGACATGACTTCTTGAGGTCCTGGGTTCGATTCCCGGGCCAGGCAACAAAAAAAATGTGGTTTTTCCAATTTTCTAAAAAAAATGTTGCACGGGAATGTCTATATGCCCGGTTGGCGATAGGCTTGCCACCTATCACATTGTGGGATTTAAAGTCTTCGGATAGTTCTGTATGCCTTGGTTGTAGACAGAGACCTCTTTGGGGATGTGGGCGTAAAGATACTTTTAATTTTCCCCCCACAACCTGCTATATCTATTTAAAAGTCTTATAAAATATAAGCAATGTTAGATACAAACATACTTTAAAAATAAAATAAATACGCATTTGGGAGATAAATGTAAAATAATACTTAAATAATCATATGAAATCAGTTACGAAAAGGTGAAAGCTATTATTTTCTCCATCAAAGTATCCATAATTACGTACTTAAATTTTAACGCAGCCGTGTCTAATTAGCAAAACATAAAACGTATATAAAATTTCCTTCATGTCGGAAAAAGGCCAGGATAATATACGGCCGCCCTTAAACCCAAAGTGCCCTTAATACTGTGCTTAAGTGGGCGAGGTACAGAGATGTTCATAGGCTTTTCGGGCCCAACACTTCTAAGCCTTTTAATATCGTACCCTTAGTATACTGAAGCTTTCATCGGACTCTTAAACTTCGTTCGTAACTTTGTGAATAGAAATTGTTTTAAGTGTTAAAAACTGTTAATTTTTAATTTCATAATTTTTTTTGTCATCATTTTCATTATTGTTTATTTGATTTGTTTTTTATATACTAGACCAGAGTTTGCTGGTTTACGCCTTCCCATAATACCATTCCAGTCAACCATTCGTTTGAGTAGAGACAATAATAATAAGTGAGCATTATACAATTGTTCATTTTAACTTAAGGAAGTTATCTATAAATGCATATGGATATGTATGTGTATAAATAAGTCACTACATCAACCCTTCTTGTTGGGTTAGTTACTATCAGGAGAAGGTGCCAATGAAGAGAGAACCCGCAAAAAACACATGAAAAGTATTGTTTTTTTTTATTTAAAATGAGTAATGTCAAAAGATGAAAGTACACCAGATCGGCTTCTTACACTTAAATTTAACTAGCTGTTGCCCACAAAAACATTTTTTCGGGATAAAAACTATCCTATGTGTTAATCCTAGTTACCTTCTATGTGTATGCCAAATTTCATGAAAATCGGTTGAGCAGTTTTTGCGTGAAGGAGTAACTAACAAACATAGAAACTTTCGCATTTATAAGATTAATAGGATTTTTTGATCTTAAAATGTCAATGTTGATATATTGATATGTATTTTTTATAATATGTAGAAAAATATGTGCCATTTGTTAATAAGCATTTAAATGCATAAAAATCGTTACAAATCTAAATATATTAAAGTACGTGATACATTTTAATTCATCTAATTGTCACACTAGGTGAATTTTAACATCTTTATACTTGACAATTGTCCAAATTTAATTAAGGCACTGCAACCCTTTGTATAAAATGGGCTGTAAAGTTAGAATGGCGGCACATGGGCCCAGAGTTTTGTAATTTTATTAATGATGTAATAACAGTTCTGTCAGTCGCATGTGTGTGCCCATGAGCGATAGTAGAGTCGTTAGTTCGGACGGGTTAATATTGGAGGGTTGAATTGGGGATTATCTATGGGATTCTGGTGGAACTTGGGATATTAAACGCTTCGAACGTTAATAAAGATTCAATTCCGCATATAACAGTTGTTTGTGGCTTTTTTATAGGAAATAAAACAAGGCTTTTTGGGACTTTGTGTCTTCGGCTAGTCGTGGGTGCCCTGGTTGCGCCTCTGACTACATCTTCGGGAATATGGGCGTGAAGATACTTTTTTTTATATATAAAACAAGACAAATTTATGATGTAGGAAGTGGTTAACTTCTTCGAGATACCTTAAATAAAAATGATACGGTTACAAACTTAAGCTAGCTCACGTCATTGACAATGATGGACGTTCACATGTCTTATAATTGCAACAACTATAGTACAGAGGGCTCATTATGTATCTCAGTTGCCAACTCAAAATGGAAAAGTGTACATCAAATGACGTCATTTGTGTTTGCTATCTCTTTTGTATTTTTGTTGGTCACTGGAGATAGCAAATATAAAATACTTCATTGATAGCTATTATCAAAATTATCATTAAGATACCTCCTCGTTTTCATCAGACCCTAGTCATTAGGTCCTGTTCATCAGAATGTACGAACAGATCTAGTTAAGATGAAACTAATGAGTTCAAACTTATTCCAGGGTTATGTCTCCTACTATCGAGCTCTATTATCAGACCAGTTTAGTTGTGGCAACATTTGTAAGTGTTTTAACTGTTAGGTTCCACATTTGTTAAAAAGTTAAATAAATACTAAAAGTGCGTCTAATATCCATTCCGATGCTATAAATGAGCTTCAAATGAGCTAAACCTAGAACACCTGCACAGATCTCCATTCGTATTCCATAGTTTATGTATTCTATAATCAGAGCCAGACTTTGTGACAGTTTATCTGTTTGTGGTCCAGCCCGAAAGTAAGCTCTTTCTATGAATAATTATTTGAAATCATTTCAGAAAATAACAGATAAATCAATTAATGTACATAGAAATATAGGAGTCAAAAACACAACCTCCGCCTTTTTCCAAGTAAGTTAAAAAGATGGTATTACATTTTAAACTAAGCTTTATTTTACCAAATTGGTCAGGTAAGAGTGTATATATCTTCAAGTCCGGAAATATATAACTTTTTACGGAATTTTTTTTTAAAAAAATTTATTTTTAAAGTTCTTATTAACAGTACATAAATTGTATGTATTGCATTTATCTTCTTTTGTCTATTTTATTCGTTGTTTTTTCAAAATTATGGCTGCGTGTAAAGTTTCAATAAATAAGGGTCCTGTCTCCTGAATAGCAAAATACAGTTAGTTTTGAGTGTCACCCTTTTATATGTTGCTTAGGCACGCATTTGTATTACTTATACCAAGTTTTCATAGACAAATAGTCATCAATGTTTTTATAGACATAACATAACTACTTTTTTATGATCTATTGGAAGGCAAACAAATAGACGGATTCCCTGATGATAAGAAATTTACGCCGCCTAGAGATACTAATGGTGGACCATTACCATCATGCAACCTGAGGCCAGGATGTTAGGCCTCAAGCAAAATTAAGTTTACCGTCTACCTCACCCTCCAAACCGAAACACGTGAACGGCAAGCATTGACATTATAGCAGCACGAATAGTTAAGGATGTGGTACCAATCCGGGCGAGTTGCTGCGAAACTTTACCACCTACTAGGACGGGGACATAATCTACTGTACCAAACGTGACAAAATTTGGTAAGCGGATATTATAGGTTCCAAACGGAAATTTATTAATTAAATCACAAATTTATCAAAAGTTTTATTTCTATTGTTTATTTGAGAATAAAATAACAATATCGGATAGGTAAAAGTCTTACCAGAGGCAAAAGCTTATCTATTTTGAAACACTTATACAATCATGAAGCTATGTTACTATTGGAGATTACACTACTAATAAAGACCTGATGTCATTTCTAAATAATGTTGACACTCTCTAATGTAACGGCCTCTTTGTTAAAGAGTTTTTTGATGTCAATTAACAAATTCAAAATGAAAGAGAAGCCCATACATTAGAGAGAGTCAGCAATATTCGGAAATAACGTCAGTAGGGTTACTCTTGAAGCTCGATTCATGCAATATTTCAAGTTTGTCATTTTAGTTAATCGTGAACATAATACTGGCGAATTATTAACATTTAGTTAACAGTAGACAATAAATTATTTTATCGAATTCATTGAATTTATTTGAAAGTAAATGTAATTTGCTAGTTCTGTGTTCAAAGATACCTTATATAACAATATATACGATTGTAACTTCCAATTCAGATGATATTGAGATTCAAGAGTAAACCTAAAGGTCTCTGTTAGAAGTCTTACCTCTAGCAGTAAACATAGCTTTATGGATACAACGAATACAAAATCAAGATTGACATTTTAAATCGCTTTCACCAATTTTGAAATGAATAACTTGTACTGAATTAAGAAACTCTGTTAATTTCTTTAGACTACCAAAATTGAACATGCTGTAAAAAGCAAACAGTAGGATGTATCAATAATAATAAGTAATAAAAGATACGTAACGTACGAGAACTAATGCAATTGTTTTTATTTTAAAAACATCCAACTATTAAATGGTCAAAAATACCACAAAAGCATTTTTTTGCTAAATTGTTATCATTTTGTAAATAACCACAATATTATTAGTCACAGTCAAAACACGACAATGGACCAGTAAACTGTACGGTCAGTGATGTCGCTGATAGATAGTGCTGCTCGATCCATCATTGTATTAGAGGGGACGCAATATTTATTGATTTTTACCTATTTTCACTGGAGCTGCCACGGGCTATGGCGTATTTTAGTAAGGATAAACTGATTTCCATTTCTTACCGACTCCTAAGATGAGGGAGATTCTCAATTAGGCTGTCTTTTTTAAATTTTTAAAAATTAAGTTTTTCTATGTTTGTTAAGCGATTATTCAGCTAATAGCGAATAAATTTTGATGTTTTTTTGGTAAGAAAACTAAGTTATAAATCCAAGAGTCCCTTATTAATTCTATAATGATTAATGATTTTTAGTTACACTGTACAAAGGAGGTCGTTAACATTTATAAAAAAATTATGCAGTATACCTAAAAACCATTAGTCGAATGTTGATAAAATTACGTGGAACAATTTCGGAATAATTTTCTATTTTTTTAAAAAAGCATAATCGAATCACGTGGTACCTAATGAAATGGTTGGTGTCAGTTTTTGCAGATTAAAGTACAGTACAATTGCCAAAGATTTTGGTTTTATTATATGGAAATATTAAGAAAAAATAATATTGTCCAAATTGCTTAGAAGCTATCAAGATGAACCTATAATATGATTTGTTCCATTTGAAACTTATTTTAATTTTACGTGTTTATATTGAAACAGTTACTACAGTTATTACAGTTTTATGCCTTCAATTGAAGATTCTTAATTTACAATAACGTAAATGCTAAAATCAATTTAGCTGTCTTTATGCCTTTCTGTTTTTTATGCTTTCTCAGCTAAGCCCCCAAACTGTAAAGGGGGTTGAAAGTTTGTTTGAAAATCATAATTATTTTAGGCTGACAGTGACAGTCATTCACTCTTTTTGCTTGTCTATCTCTTCAATTTTCACGTCTTTCACGGTTTACTGCTAAACCAATTGTGATGAAATTTTAAATGTATATAATATAAGACCCGAGTTCAGGCTATTTTTTCTTCAAAAATCAAGTCCCAACAAACGACTATCATGAGGGATGAAATTTTGTATAAAAATCGGGCGCTGATGAAATCGCCTATAAACAAGTAGTACTTAATAGTTACATACGAAAGCTATATATAGAAGTATAATTTAAATGATGGGCTTCGGCTATATTCGTCAAGCTTTGGAAATCAGAATGTATCTTTATTGCCTCTGTGGTCTAGCGGTTCAGGTGTTGGACTTGAATGCATGAGGTCTTGGGTTCGAATCCCGGGTCGGGCAACAAAACGACGATTTAGGTGTTCCAATTTTCTAATAAAAAAAATGTTGCTTGGGATTGGATATGTGCCCAGTTGGCGAGAGGCTTGCCACCTATCACATTGTGGGACTTAGTGTCTTCGGCTAGTCGTGAGTGCCCTGGTTGTGCCTCTGCCTACCATTTCGGGGATATGGGCGTGAAGATACTTTTTTTAGAATGTATTTTAAAATTATCCATATACATAGTTGCTATTATATAATTAATCATTTCGCTTAAATTTAGATTAGGTCATCCAATTTAAAAATAAAACTATAAAGTGTAAAAAGATTAAAAAGTGTGAAGTGTACACAAATAATACATTGACGAAAATTTTTCTGTATTGGACACAGATTTCGGAAATGATTCGCCAAAATCTATCAAATGTGAAGTAATATACCAATGAAGTCTTTCGATATACTTTCAATTGTATATGAAATTGCGTTCTGAGGGTCCAATTTGTGAAACGAAATAGGAAACTGAATGAGGAAAAGGAAAACACGTGGCGAACTAAATGGATAGTTTACACACCGAAAACAAACAAATGTACGCAAATACGAGTTAGTTAACGTCTCGTTCAGATGTATTCGGCAAACCCCATGTTATACGTATAGTTTTTTTATGCATACGGTTTTGACTAAACCTACGCGATCATGACCGACCTACCGATGGTCAGGTTTGGCCAAAGCTTTATTTAACAACTTGTAAGGTGGCTTCAGAGAAACTAAATGTATCAATACAATTCCACTGAGTATCCCACATTCAGTACAATCTTTTTTTATCTCTTGTGTCATACATTGTCCTATAAACAACGGAAGCAAAAAAGATATATTTAATACCAATTCCCTCTTATATGACATAATACTTTAAACTATAGCTCAGATTAATAAGTTTTTTAGCTACATTCATACCATATCATACCAAGACTCTTGCTGATTAGGTACTATCCTGTATTGAGAGCCATATGCCACGGTTCTTGCAGATCTGCCTAGTTTCTTCTACATTCATTACTCTCTATAGAAACACGCCGGTTTCGAAGACATTGGCATCACCTACTGATAATTTTTCACGTTATTTAATCATGGAGTTACATTTTGTATATATTTATCAAAAGAAGGTGTAAAATTTACTTATTAAGGAGCTTTAATACCCCTGGTTTACTGAACCTTTGTCACCATTTTTGTCACGTAATCCACGTCTATTTCTTAGCCTTAGAGATTCATTTCAACATGGCCAAAGCAAGCAACTGCTACTCCCATATATAATTCATTTTAAACAAAGTTGAAAGTAACAACTTTCAGATCAATAGAAAAGTAATCCGTTATTCAGAGCTGTAACAACGGAGGTTGTAAGACTTGCTGAGATCTATGAGTTTCTTATAACGACATTTTTCTTCAAATCTTTTTCTCGTTTCCAAGTAGTTTGTTTAAAGGTTTCAAATTTCAATACGCTGATTCATGTAATATGTAAATTATTTCTAACGAAGGCTTATGCTTTAACTGACTTCAAATAAGGAAATTATTGAATAACTATGTCTTTATTTAACTTGTTTTTCTACAAATCAGAGTTACAGCAGAGACATAAATTTCTTCGATTTCATAATATGTATACATAAATAGGTGTTAAAATAATTGTGAAGAATTCCTCTACAACAGGTCCTGCCGCTTAAATCTCAGTTCTCGGTAAGATTTTCGTTCTTTGCGGGCAAGTTAGCCGGTAAACTTCCTGACGTAATGTTTCCCACTCTTTCAATATGCTCGGTTCATCATTACCATCATTGTCATGTTTGGGAGACTTTTGTTTCTTATCATCGGGAAATCCATTTATAAAAAAATGGCATCTGTTGTCTAGCGATCCGGTGTTGGCCTTGAGTACTACTTGGCCGGGTTCGAAAGTTTCCGGGTGGGGCAACATAAAGTCGAAAATGTCTATGTACAATTTTCGAATAAAAGTAAAGTTGCCAGAGATTGGCTTAGTAAATATAAATAAATATAAATATCCGTGGACAAGTCACACTAATTGAATCTAACCCCAAAGTTAGCAAACTATATACTTGTGTAATGGGTGCTAGTCAACGATTCTAATACATAGAAATACTTAATTAATTACTTACTTAATTAATTAAATAGACACCAGAATAAATTTAATAAACACACAGAACCGGAAAGGCAGAGGTACAACCAAGACACATTGGAAAAATCCAATTTTCTTTGTGTTGGCCGACCCGGGATTCGAACCCCGGACCTCATGCAGTCAAATCCAACACCAAGACCGCTAGACCACAGAGGCGATGTAAATTGCATAAAAAATCACATATTATACAATTTTGTCAATACTTTACACGCAAACTGAGTTTGTGATAAAGATTTTAGAGTATAACATAGGACACTTTTTTATTGCAGAAATAATAAAGAGCCCATGAAGAGAAAATTAATTACACTAAAACACGATACATAAATTTATTGTGAGAACACGTGCACAAAGTAGACGATGTCAATTTTCAAAGAAATATCGTAACTTTACACATGGGGCCTTATTAAAAAGCAGAACTAAAACAGTTCATTAAACTCAGCTGGTAATTGTTAATGTTTATGCAAATATGTCAACCGCTTCGCGTTTATTACCGACGCTACCCTCTCTTTCGTTCTTTGTCTCAGCACGATCATCTCATTCCAACATGAAAACAAAATACTGATTTGCATAAGCAAATAGCAGTGTAGTGAATCCAAACAGTAATTTGGCAGACAATGGAGAGTCAGCTGCGTTTGTGTTCAGTTTTAGAAACGCCAAGAATTATATTTTATTATAATTTCAATCTGTATGTTCGAAGAAAGTATAGCGCGCTTTTTAACCAAATACCAGAAATTGCGGACTTTCTGAATACCAATGTGTGTCAATTGTGTGCTTACAAAAATATTTACTACTAAGCAGTTTTCTATAATTGTTTTAACAAATAGATAAAATGGACTCATAAATTTAATGCTTAATTGTTAACAAATTGGTGGTAATTCTGGTGAACACAAATTAAACTTATTTTAGGTGTATACTATATTTTTCCAGTGACACGTAATGAAAAGAGATGGAATATTTTAGATATGTTTTTTATGGTATTGGAAGGCAAACAAGCAGACGGATTTCAAAAATTCTCGTCGCCTAGAGACACTAAAGGTGTTATTAGTGCGTTGCCAACCTGAGGCCGAGATGTCAAACTTCGAGCTAAGTTTAACGGCTACACGTCAACGGCATGCGCTGATCATAACATCAAGAAACGGCAGGAATAAATAAGGCGGTGATACAAATCCGGACGAGTCTCTGAAACTCTATCACCTAGTAAAGTACCACCTCCTAATCTGTTTAGTCAGGACATGTCTAACTGTGAGGATTTTCTCAACATTTTCCTAGGATTAGAATGAATGTCTGTAAAAATGTCATGTACAACATAAACTGCCACCACCATACTTGTATTGATGTCAATTGATTAATTCATCAATACAAGCAGAAGAGGAATCCAAATGTATATAAAATGTATCTATGGTGTTATTGGACAAACAACAGCTGGCACGTAATAGTGGCTGCCGTTTTGCGGTGTAGAAGAAAAGAGGGAAATCCACCAAACTAAAACTTTTTATAGAACGTCTGAAAAAGACCACAAAAGCAGCATATAAATAAGTTTTATTAGAACTCATGAAATGGTGACAGCAATGTGTTAGCTGAATAAAATAATGCGAAAACAACGCAATACCTATTATGGAAGCTAGGAATACACTCTCTTATAATTTTAATTTGCTATATTCTTCAAGTGCCTTTATTGTGAATTATCTGACTTTGTTCCTCAAAGCATAAATGAGATTTTATCATTAAATTAAATAAGCTGTTTCTTTGTACCTACCTATTCTTTCTTACCGTTTTAAAAAATATTTGAACCTCCGACGGACTGTTACAGAACAGATATACGTGTGTGTGTGTGTGTGTGTGTGCGCGCGTGCGTGCGTGCGTGCGTGCGTGTGCGTGCATGCGTGCGTGAGTGCGTGCGTGCGTGCGTGCGTGCGTGCGTGCAAGCGTGCGTGCGTGCGTGCGTGCGTGCGTGCGTGCGTGTGTGTGTGTGTGTGTTTTATGACGTTAAGTTTTGTCACGATTTTGACAAAACTGAGTTTTAAAAGGGTGATTAAATAAACTTACACATGCTCATTACGGTGTGTGACATAGATCTGCTGTTAAAACTTCATACCTGAAAAACGTTATACATGGGAAACTGAGAACTTGCCTAGGAGGTCAGTTAGCTTTAGTTAAACAATAAAAATATCAAGTCTAAAGATGTTTTAAACGGCAAATGTGGAAATTGTCTATTAAACTAGTCATTTGACTTAAGACTTCATCTTTGGAATGGGATAATACCGATATCTTTCCGAGTTGGTCCGGATCCCTGTGTAGAATAGGCCATGTTCATATCAGTTTTAAAACTAGAAACAACAGATCGACTAGGATTTTATATACTAAACATTATACTACGAATATACAATCTCTTATAAATATAATGTATTATGTATAATGTATTATGTGTATGTATGTGTTAACTATTGTCAGTAATTGTCTTCTCAGTGTTAAGACGCGTCCTGATTCGATGTAGATTTAGTATTATATATACGAATCACAAGTCCTTTTTGTAGTTAAACGGTAAATAAAAATAATTTGTATTTGAATTTTTGTTAACTTTAATATGCAAGTCATTTATGTTTCCTATAAATTATTTATATTAATTATTCAATTAATTATTTGAGTAAGTGGCCTATCGTCAATCATGCAATTTTTTAATCCCGGGCAACTTTATTTTCGTAAGAAAATTGAAAAACAAATGTTTAGTTGCTTAACAGGAAAATAGGGACTCATAGCAGATGTAGAATTTTCATGTTACTTTTGCTACTGATCCCATGTTAGTGATGAGGTGGTAAATCTTCGAAGTCACACAGTATATGACAGCCTAATTAACGTTCTCACCGCCCACTAACGACACATGACAAACTAAGAAAGAGCTCGGGAAACAATCTAACTTGTCATATCCTTTGACAACCTTGTAGAAGAACTCACCATAAAGTTCACTCTAAATCGATGTACGTTTCGCCTCGACATCCTCAGGAAAACAACCGTAATGTAATGTACTAATGATGCAATACTCGTTTTGAGAAATAGAGGCTTATTCTGTATCTGTTATAATAGATTTCCGCAAAGTAACGCCTGATTCCATAAAATAGCGTGAATTATTTAGAAATAAATAACATATAGGCTTATTATACATCTGTTTAAATAGATTTCCGCAAAGTAACGCCTGATTCCATAAAATAGCGTGAATTATTTAGAAATAAATAACATAGAGGCTTATTATACGTCTGTTTTAATAGATTTCCGCAAAGTAACGCCTGATTCCATAAAATAGCGTGAATTATTTAGAAATAAATAACATAGAGGCTTATTATATATCTGTTTTAATAGATTTCCGCAAAGTAACGCCTGATTCTATAAAATAACGTGAATAATGCAGAAATAAATAACTTAGAAGCTTATTCTACATCTGTTTCAATAGATTTCCGCAAAGTAAAGCCTGATTCCATATAATAACGCTAAAAGTGCAGAAATAAACAATGTAGATATACACGAGTAGAGTACTAGTTATTGCCAGCGACGTTGCCCACGTGGTTAATGGTCCCATAGGAAAATTTTTTCGATATAAAAACTATCTTATGTATTAATCCAAGTTACCCTCAATGTGTGTGCCAAATTTCATGAAAATCAGTTAAGCAGTATTTGCGTGAAGGAGTAATAAGCAAACAAACTTTCGCATTTATTATATTAGTAAGATACAACGCCAAAAATACAACACCATTAACGATTTCCCTTGCAGTAAATGAAAAGGAATCTGCGTAACAATACTATACTTCCAACGCAACACCAGATACATAAAAATGTCATGTGCATAATGCACCCTATAAATATTATTCCCAGTAGAGACAGCTAATGCGACTTAGTTCCTCTCTAGAGATGTAGGTCACCATATCGCATTTTCTAATAAATATCTCATATTTATGCCTTGTTCAGTCATTCATAAAGTTCAGTTTCCAAATTCAACACTCGTCTTCTTTCCACATCTAATTCAAACTCTAAAGTAAAGAAATAAAACTCAAATTCCTTTGTTTAATATTGTCTAACTAAAATCCTAGACTTCTATCTACTATCGTTGCATTGGGGTATCTAATGGCCGTAGCATGCGTCTGTTCTAAATGCAAGTGCATTTAATTTATGAGAAGAAAGGGTAAGTAGTAAGCTTTTGTAAACACAATCTTAAATATTTTATGCCCAATTTAATATGGGAAGCTATAAATATATATCTAAGAAGTATCCATAATAAAAAGGTAACTTCATGCCCGTATCTCCATAGCGATAGGTAGAGGCACAACCTGGACACCCAATAAATTCCACAATGTATTAAGTGGCAAGCCTATCGCCAACTGGGAACATAGCCTATCCCGGGCAACGTAGTTTTAATTAAAACAGATTATCCGACCGACCCGCAATCTTGTTCAACTAAATTTCTTTAGGTATTACCGTCATGATACAGACAGAACAACAAATTTCTTAAATGCTAAAAATGTGTGTGTTGCCCCTTTTTAGTCGCTACTACTTATACTGAATTCTATCTTAGCTACAGTTTTAGCTGACTTAAAAAGGAGTA
>NJDC01000263.1:98328-109226 GCA_002245475.1 Calephelis virginiensis | reverse complement strand
CAATTGTTATCTACCTCTTTCTTTTGATAAATAAACATTGTGGACTGAGATTTCAACACTAGTGATGTAATAAATTTTTGCAAACAATTATACAAATAGAATGTGGAATAAAAAAAGTTTCCTCACATGCATATCCCCGAACATACGGCCCCTCCCCTTACGGCAGAGGCACAAACAAGGCACCTGCGACTAGCCGAAGACACAAAGTCCAACAATGTGGTAGTTGGCAAGCCTATCGCCAATCTCGTCATATCCTATCTCGGGCAACTTTATTTTTATTAGAAAATTGAACACATTTTCTATTTTTGTTGCCCGTCCCTGGGATCGAGCCTAGGACCTCTAGAAGATAAGTTAGATTCCGGATAGCTAGACGACAGAGACGATATAATAATAATATGAGATAAACTTGGTTCAGCAGCAGTAATATATAAATTAAAAAAAAACTATGTTTTCCGCAAAAACAATGTTATCATTCAACTGCTAAAGGTTTTTATTAGCTACATTATTTTGAGCGTAATTTCAACACTAGTAACGAAATAAATATTTCCAAACAATTGTTGGCTTATACCTCCCTTTGCTACATTAATATTGTGGACTGTGATTTCAACACTAGTGTTGTTATAAATATTTGCCACCAATAATCCAAATACAACAACATATCCCCGAAGATGTAAAGTAGAGGCGCAAACAAGGCACAAACGACAATAGATAATCTTCTTGTTGTAAAGTCGGTTAGTACAACAATATGGACAGTTACAAGTTCCGCGCTAGCATATTTCATAATGAATAAATCTACAAACAGCGACAAACTAAAACTGAGTTATAACAACAAAGTCAAATTACCGAAGGAGTTTACCGCAGGGGGTGGGTAGGTAACCGACACCGGGCGCGAACGCGATACGAATACTGATGCAAGCCAGGAGACTCCTAACTCTCCCAAGATTTTCGGTACGGGATTTTCCTTTCTTTACAATGGGCCTACTCTTGGGGCATATCAATTGCAGGCGGTTATGTCGTTAGAAAGTTTCTCGTAGGGAACACCGACGCCCTATCGATATCAAAGCCAAATATACTTTGAAATGCGTTGAAATAAAAGTTTAAAGGAAATAGCTAATAAAATACAATAAAGTTCTTTAACTTTTTAAATAACACTTTTTGTTTTATTGTTACTTTATTTTCTTTTTTTGTTATATTTTATTCATGTTTTATATTGGGATCATAAATCTCTTTACTATTATTTCGTTCATTGCACTGCTGTCGATACCCTTTTTCGTTTAAATTTTCTAAAACAAATCTATTATCTATTTTAGACACTGATTACTTAGTGTTACAAATGTACATTGATTGTAGATAGTAAATATGTTGATAGAGCATTAACGAACTAATGGCCGCAATCAGAATCGTCAATTAAAATTTATCATTAAGTCGCAATTTTGTACATGAAATGTCGAATTAATGACTGATTAAAATTAAAAACTAATTAACGTCTCTGAATGGATCTAGGATCTTAAGATTCTAGCATAAGTTAGTTTATTAGCTAGCTTCCAAAACAGAATAAAAATCGCTATGGCAAAAATGGGAAATGGGAAATATATCATTAAGCAACCCGCAATTCTTCGAAATTTGTTCAAAAGATGCCAAATTATTCCGAAATGGTCCCACATGCATTTTATTAACATCCTACTATCAATTTTTAAGTTGAAAATTTCCTTTTATAGTGACGACTCAATCACCAATTATGCATTATTATTTAATACTTTAATGAACACAAAAAACAAAAATTCAGAAAATACAAGTGAGCAAAAGTGCACAAGAAGCGAGCTTATTTCTAACTCAAAAAAATTCTTCCAGCCAACCCAAAAAAAATTAAGCTGTGAAATGAAATGGAAGGCATCTTGTACAAAAATATACAACTATACTTGGAACAAATAAATAAAAATATAAAAATCAAGTATATAAAAAATAAACCAGCTACACTTATCATTATTAAAATATCTTTGTAGGATAATATACGAGAATGTTATTGTGTCAACGAAAAGTAATGTTCCTTCAATATTTTCTTAATAGTAGGTACAGAATCTCGGAATCATGACCTTTCTTTTTTAATAAACATTGAAATCGGTTAGCTACTGGCTAGTAAGAACAAACTAACAAAAAATCATTATTAAAAAAAACATGCAGTCGAATTAAGAACGTCTTCCTTTTTAGAAGTCAGTATAATTGTGTTTACTAGAGTAGGTAACAAGTATCATCCCATTGAGAAGTATTTGAGATAAACAGTTGTGTGGTATTAGTACTCGCATTGTAAATATTTGAAATGATAAACTAAGTACAGTCGAGCGCATCAAATTTATCTTTTTCCGGAATATCATTGTATTTATAATTTATTTTAAGGATATTTTTACTTGTTCTCTTAAACGATAAAGTCATGCAATAAACCAATTGATTGGTTAGTAAGTGATCAAAAAATCAAAAGAAAGACATTTTCCAATAATAATAATTTAACGGAGTAACTGCTAAAACTGGCTCCAACTTTTTATTGGGTACCACGTCACGATTTGATATTTTTTTTAAAAATAGCAAATAGTTCGGAAATGGTCCCACATAAATTTTATCAACATCCTACTAATATTTTTTGAGTTAAATTTAATAATGCATACATTTTCACTCATCTTGATGACCTGACCATTGATGTAGGATCATAATAAAACTAATTGAAAAAAACTATCAAAATCTATTGGCTATTGGCAAAGTAATCGCATAACAAACATACAGCCAAATTGAGAACCTCCTCCTTTTTAGGAATCAGTAATCCTAAACACACACACAAACACGGCAGCCTACAACACCCCTAATTTATAGGAGGCTAAAAACCTGAACGAAAAGGGAAAAATACGGCTAGACATGTTTTTGTTTTCAAACCACCTTGACTTTGACTTGGGTAAACTATAATATTCTGAGTAATCTGAAGTAACTTTTTTGTTGATTGTTGATTGAAAATCATATGATGATGGTAAATTTCAGGTTTTTTTGTACGAAATTTAACGTTTTCGAAGTGAGTTTTAGCTATATTAATATTATATTTTTGTTGGGGTTGGTGAAAATTTTTAAATGTTAGTGCTATCATTTCAACTTTTGGATTTTAAGTTTTACAAAAAATCAACCAAACGGAAATATATTTTTCTGGAATAGCTTTAATGGAAAGACATATTTATGCCTAGGAGATGCACACTAGAGTTGAAGCAATTAAATCAATCCCTTGTTACGACAATTACAAAATAGTAAAGATGACAATTAAATGTGTTAGTGACATAAAAAATAGCTTTTGCTTGTCAGGTAATAAAGAAATTAGCCATTATTATATAGAAACGTTTGGAAATAATAAAGAAACAACTAGAATCCATAAATTTACAACAGACATCACTATTTATTTCTTTCTTTAAAATTTATAGAAAATTTATCCCAAGCACAGGGCAAGTGCTAAAATAAAAATACGTTGCGAAAAACGAAAGTTATGGCCATTCTAAAATGTGAATTTCATCTGTAATGATGAACTGATTTGGTGTGTACTCAGAATTGTGTATCTATAGGACATAACTACCCGCGTTAACGGGTTAGAAAGGAATTAAAAATTTCGCCACGGGACTTGAATCCTCAGTAGCTCAATTGGTTAGAGCATTCGTCGGCTTGAGACGAAAGGTTACAGGTTCAAATCCTGTCTGGGGCCAAATTTTTTCTTTCTTTAAAATTTAAAGAAGATCACTGTTTTAATATTGTTTAAATATACCTATGTTCGTGTGATTCGTAATAATTAAAATATAGGTTTTAAAGTAAAAAGATCTTTTCATATTTACCATTGCTAGCATTACAAAAAATAACAATTATTCGCAACTAGCTGTACTTGTCTAGAACGATTGAAATACCCTCTATTTCATTCATACTGCCATTATTCATTTTTCTATAAAAGGGGCTTATCTGTGCTAAATAGTCATCCCGGGAGTATTAAATCCATTGTATAAAATGCACTAAACTCAATCCACCCACATTGATTTTAATAAAAGCTGTGCAATTGGCAATAGAGAACATTCTGCTTAGTCTATGATTTTACGCCTTTGTTAAAATTGTCGTCGTCACGTTCACATTTTTTATTCTTTTTTTTTTATTTTATTAAGCAAACGGTTTCTGAATGAAATGTTAAGTTGAGAAGTGCTTAAAGGCAATTCACACCTTTTTATTAATGATATATGAACATAAATAATACGGATTGAATTACTTGACAACTTTTATTAAAAATTAGTAACAAAGTTAAGTTAGATTAAGCTTTAGAGGTAGTCCCATTTTAAATTCATCAACATCATATGAATAACTTTTGAGTTTTTGTTTAGATACGTTCAAATTATTTCATGATGCAAATACAAAAAAAAAGTTGTTGCCTAATAAATTGTCAACAACTGTAACTGTAAAATTTTCCCCTGTTGGTCCGGGCTTCTTTGCAGAATAGACCATTTCCTTTTCTGCCAGACAGCTCGCAAGAGGCGAGCATAGCCTTATCGAAACTAACGCCATGACATCTGACTAGGTGGTAGAGTTTTGAAGCGACTCGGCCGGATCTGTACCAGTGCCTTATCTATTCCTGCCGCCATAACGTCATTGCTTGCCGTTGACGTGTTAGGGTACGGAGGACAAGGTAGCCGATAAAAATACTTTTGCTTTAGGCCTAACATACCGGCCTCAGGTTGGCAACTCACCCTTAACACCTTTGGTGTCTCTAGTGAGTTTCTTACCATCAGGAAATCCATCTGCTTATCCTTCCAATATCATAAGTTTTTTTTATTATTTAATATAATGATACAATAAAGCTGATGTCATTGTTTGTTTGTTTGCTTGAAAGCGCTTATCTCAGGATCTCCAGGTCCGGAAAAAAATCAGTGTTTGGTAGCCCATTTATCGAGGAAGGCTATAGGCTATATATCATCACGCTAGGAACGGAGTACTAATGAAGAACGTTTCAAAATCGGGGGATTTTTCCCATACCAATTATTAGTGGCTGTTAATGTCAAGCGATACGAAGATCGCCGAATTGGCTAGTATAAAATATATTTAACGTACAGACACATTTTTTTCGAATGAATAATGTATTGCTAACTTCACTATTTTACAACTTTACCGGACCTCTCCGACACAACTCTTTTGTCATTATCTATATTTTTATCGTCCTAAAAAGTAAATTTACAATTTCGTCTATATGTTTGTTACGCTATCACTCAACCCATAACGAATATAAATAAATATCCCAGGACAAGTAATACAAATTGAATTTAACCCCAAAGTAAGCAAATTATGTGCTTGCGTTATGGATGTTAGTCAACGATGCAAATACATAGAATACTTAAATACATACCAGAATAAATTTAATAAACACCTAGACCCGGAAATGCAGACATCTAAATCTTCATCACATATATACCTGCCCTGTCGGGAATTGAACCCAAGCCTCGTGGTTGTTCGGTGGTGGTTCGGTTAGGCGTGTACGCTAGCCAGTCGACCAACGATATATATTTAATAATGTAATATATTTTAATGGTTCTTTTATCAAACGGTACGTCATGATTCATTTGAGGTCATAAATAAATTTGATTAAAATCTGAATAGCGGTTTCTAACCGACTCCAAATTAGAGTCACTCAATTCGACTGTATATTAATTAAAATATTTATTTTTGTTGTTTATCCAGATGATGTAATAAAATCAGTTTTACTACGCCTTAATTAATCTGTTTTATTACCTATATGTAAGAACACAACTGCATTTTTTATTTTCTTAAACTTTTAATTATATAAGGATTCAAACGAAACTTTTTATTGCAAAAGTCAAATTGACTCGTATCCATAGCTATGTCAGGTAGCAGTTAGGCAAAAGATCTCAGAATCACAACGGGCCCGCCCAAACTCTGTTCATGGACTTGGAAAATTGCATTCGTTATCGCATATCCGTACCTAACTGTACCCTTGCACTTACGTAAGATTAACGTGGATACACTTTTAAAACTGTTTTAGTACATAAATTTAATTTTTGACAACTACGAAGCTTTTCTTAAGGTATTTTTTTTCCTCTTCAACAGCTCGAATGGTTAGAGCATTCGACTTTGAGACGAAAGGTTACAAGTTCAAATCCTGTCTTAAACGATTTTTTTCTTTACTATTTATATAAAAAAAGTTTTAGAGCTATTACTGTTACCTAATATTTAAGTAAGCTAGTCTAGTTTTTACCTTAAGTCTTTATCTATATATACATAAAAAAACGAATCCCCGTTTCGCGTGATCATCGCATCATGCCTAAACGGATGGACCAATTTAGGTAATTCTGTTTTTACTATCAGACTGTACTGTCAGAATACGGATCTTAAGAGAAAAAACCGGGAAAATTGCAGGAAAAGTAAGAGAAATAACACTTTTTTGCAATCAAACTGTTAGTAGCTATTAATGTCAAGCGATACGAAATTCACCGGGTCAGCTAGTAGTTATATAGTTCTGAACAAGATCATGTAAAATGGCACCAACATTTACTATAATTATTAATGTGTTCACGAATTAAATAATATAGAAACAACTGCGTCCATCTTTTTTCCAGATCACGTTATAACTATGTTACGGTTAATAATATTGAGAAACACTACTGTCATTTAATAGATTAAAAGTAAATAATGATCTCAAAGTGTCTATCAAAATTGCTGCAAGAGGGGAGAGTTTGTTCATTTGTCACTAACATCGAGGCTCAGACTATTGGTAGAGTAAATGCCCAGTTTCCCTCATAATCGTGAAAACTAGTGCCGAATTTTAATAAAGCTTTGCAGCGGCTCTTCTGCAACGTTGACCTTACGCCGATAAAATATGGCAACGCTCAGTGACCAATTCGAAGAAACAAATAAAAGGAGACAGTCTACATCCATTTTTTAACAAAAATACGTAACGTAATTCTTACGAATTTTCGATCTGACGATCTGACCCAGAGGTTTTTACCCGTTCTAAATAAAAGTGCGCAATGCTGCTAAAGGAGTGTTTACTTCAAAAACATCGTTTTTTGCTACACTGATGGAACCGCAGATGTAGACTATTATAATACACTATCATAATCATTACTTATATCTTATTTATAAAAACTGAATCCATATTTTCCTTGATCATCTAATTAAGCATGAATTAATGGGCCAATTATCTTAATCATTTTTTTGTTGTACTTATTGGTTATTGTCATAATAAAACATCTCCATATATTCCCCATCATATGTCAAAAAGGATTACAAGTTTAGCGAAACACTAGAAAATTAAGATAAAATCTAGAAAACAAGGAAAATATAAATTTTATGTAACTTTTATAAATTTAAGAAAAAGAAAAGTTTTCTTCCAGACAATATTAGCTCTAACCATTTGAGCTACTGAGGATTCAAATCTTGAGGCGAAATTTTTAATTTTTTTTTCTTCATCGTTAATGTGGTATAATTGTCAATTGTTTAAAAAACACTTAGCAAACGAGCCATACGTAGTTAGTTGGTAAAGCTATTATACAATATTATCAAATTTGATACTACAAGATCAATAAGAGAACTTTGTTTTTTATGTGATAATGGGGATATCCATATTCAAACCACTTTGTTCCTGAGCACAGAACTGTTAAATATTATGAAGAAAAGAAACTACACTGCTTCGACAAGTAAAGTTTGGTTAAGTTAAAGTTAGTTTTGCTGAAGAAATGCATTTTACATCAACCATTTTAATGTACATAATATAAGTACATTTGTAGCACTAACTATGTAATAAACTTATACTGAAAATAGAGTGCTGCCAACTTGCGCTAGTTCGAATTAAAAAAATATTTTACTTGACCATGTTAATGACTGAAATCGTGATGTAAAACAAATCGCCTTGTATATAGATCGCCTCTGTAGTGCAGCGGTCCGGTGTGGGACTTGCCTTCTCGGGATGCCGGGTATTGATCTCCAGGTCGGACAAGAAAAAGAAAATATGTATTTTAAATTTTCTAATAAAAATAACGTTGCCCGGGATTAAATATGTTTCCAGTTGGCAATAGTCGTACCACTAACCACATTGTAGGACTTAGTGTCTTTGGCTAGTCGTGTGTACCCTTGTTGTGCCTCTGTCTATCTTCAGAGATATGAGCGTGAAGATACGTACCAGCTTTTTCTCAAGTAGGTTTATAAAGTATAAAATAAGTAATAAACGGATCCCTGTTAATTTATTTGATCATAATTGTAAATGATATATTTAAACAATGTCACTAAAGTATTAAAACTGATAAAAAAAACCTGTTACTTTTTTACTTGCTAAAAAAATCGCTTGCCTAACTAATCACTAAAAGTTAAAAAATTACTTTGAGTGCACAAATGCATTAAAATATCTTGTTTCAATAAACTTAAAAAACGGAAACAAAAGCTATATTGCGAATGGAAATCTTTTCACGTTTTCTCGTACATAATTGTTCTTTAGTCATGTTTCCTCCGAATGACTCCCACCCCAACTCGCACCTACTGCTTCCTTTCACCTACCTTCTTTGTGACACACGACATATCTGCAGAATGACCTCTATTCATCCCCCGTCGCTCATTCCGCTAATGGAGTTGCCTTTTTAAGGTGAAAATAAATAGTTTCGTCAAAGCGTTTGCCGGTTGAAAGGGATGCTAATTAATTAAAAATTTTGTTGAGTGGACCCGCTATAGGATAAATTTCAAATGATTTTATCAGCGGACTCGGGACAGCGTTCCATGAAAGTACTCGCAATGAATAAAGATGAAACGAAATTTTCATCAAATTAATGATCTAAATATGATCTCTGATTTAATTTCTGAGGCTAAATTTTAAACTTAATTAAATTTAGAATACTTATGCCTACTTAAGGATAAAATATAGATAAAATATTAGATTGGTAGAAGTTGTTACGAAACAAGTTATTATATTTTGTTTATTTAAGATAAAAAAAGAGTTTTTGATTTCACTTTGCGCTTAAAAGTGGCTGTTGTGCGTAATTTTGTAAATAAAAATATTATTGTACTACAAAGCTATTGCGACCAGAGGATTATGTATAATACTCGCGAGCTTAGTCTATCGGTCTATTAAATTTCAACGAAATCTACCTAAACGTTTAAGCGTGAAAATGTGACAAATATAGAAATACATAAATTTTCATATTCGGAATATTACATTGGAATAAGATTTACCTGAACTGTATAATCTACCAATAACCTACGCCTTATTTTATTAAATTTAAAATACAAAATAATAGATATTATTATAAGGTATCATTAACCTTTGTGAGCAAAGCTTCACATTACTGTATAAATGTAGAAATATTGTTAAGAATTATTAAATTTAAAACTAAATAATAAAACGATCAATCCAACAAAAATGAAATATTTAATTTTGCTTAAAATGTTCTGCGATGCATTCCTTAAACATCTTCTTAATAAGATACAGCGACGCACATAACACGGGGTCGAAATGTTTATCCACATACCAAAGTAATTGAACATTCTCTTGGCCTTCAAAATATTTCTTGATAAACTGGCAATAAGACATTCTCTTGTATTCATAATCCACGGGACGCCCCTCTTAACGAGATTGTACAGCATTGATATCATCTAGCAAGCGGTTTATTGCTTGACATCTTGCTATCGACCCGTCTGAATTCACATGATAAAAGAAACGCTGCTATTTAAATGTACAATATGTAACATTAATTAATATTTCCATGTATTATAAAGTCACATATCAAACTGCAAACTGATACAGAAAGTTAAACGATGATTAAAAGTTACATAATGCATAAAGATTTTTTTTGAAGCTGAAACTTAAATTTATTATAATACTAGCTGACCCGGCAGATGTTGGTCTGCAATTTTTTTGCTGTGATTCACCCTCATCATTTAGGGTTATAAAAAATGGATGTTAGCCGATTCTTAGACCTACTCAATATGCTCACAAAATATCATGAGATTCGGTCTAGCCGTTTCGGAGGATTACGGTAACTGACATTGTGACACGGGAATTTTATATATGTATAAAATTTCATTTATTGTATAAATTTTAAGTAAAACATGTAATGTCACTGGAGGTAAATGCTATGCAGCAATTTGTCTATGTAAAGATCTACCACGTTACCTTTTACTGCAGCCATAATGACTGTCATGTTCCGGTAGGCAGTAAGCTTTGGGTGAGTAGGGTAATCGGTAGATGAACAATAGGCCTAATATCCTGGGCACAGGACAGCCGCACACGTAAAAAATCTTAATGCATGCCCTGTAATTTTCATATATTATGTTTGTCAAAGCCCCGAATTCGATATAACTTTCAAACAGTCAATGGCAGTTGATCATTTTATTAATAATATAAATGCAAAAGTTTAAAGTTGTTTGTTTGTCACTCCTTCACGCAAAAACTGCTGAACCGATTGATTAGTGTACCAAATTTCATTTGGATTCACACATAGGATGGTTTTTACCCCAAAACAATATTCCTGTTGGACCACGCGGGCAATGCCGCGAGAAACAGCTAGTAAGATATAAAACATTATATATTATGGTCATCTTGTCACAAATGAAATGTAATCTGTAAACGAATACCATATTAGTTTGTATGTAGGCACGTCTATGTGTTTGCTATACTATCGTCTTTAGATTTTGCGTTTCATCCCGTTCTTTAGTAATGAAAATTCTAGACGTCGGAGAAAGGATTTTCTGTCATTCGAAGATCGCAGTGCGTCCGGAAAAATCAGCTCTTTCTTCTTCAAAATCACTTTCTATTGAAAATTGTTTGCATTTATTTCTAAAAATATGCGTCTGGGACTTCATTCACGTTTTCTAAATAATTCTTGAAATTTTCTATAGAA
>NJDC01000263.1:71801-87521 GCA_002245475.1 Calephelis virginiensis | reverse complement strand
AAAACTGAGACTAGGAAAATAAATGTTAAAAAAAATATTACACTGACAGAAATCACATGACAAGCCCTTTAGTATAATTTATCTTTTATTTATCCAAGAAACATAATAAGTAAAAAAGCAAGCCTTAAAGTTATAAATTCTTAACGTAAAAATCTCGCAAAGATCGTAAATTCGTTATCTGATTTTTGTTGTTTAACTACTATCAAACATTAAAAATTTTATATTTGATATTTTCCATCGTCGGCGCTTGGTAAAACTTCCAAATGTTCACATTTTAAATAAAGAAACACAACAAACTATATTAAAAAACAACAAACAACAAATATTATTTTGTAAATAGCCTACTATTTATTATATTTACCTTTTAATTTTGACATGGACATTTATAATTTTGTTTTTCTTTTAATTACCTGATACTAGCAAAACAATTGAGTTTTACATATGTATAAAACAGTAGTTTTAATTAATTAGTGGAGGCAATTGGCACGTTTTTTAATATTTTCTCAAATGGTACTATTTTCACCATTTAGTGGTAAAATAATCTATAGCTAGCAACTCCGTTGTATAACGTATTAATTTTTTTTGTATCTACCCATTGTATTTTGTAAATATAAATTCATTTTGTATAGAAAAAATGAAAATGTTCAGTCGAACGAGATATAAAGTATCATATGCCCGTCTCCAGGTTCTAAGCTACCTCCCCATAAATTTTCAGCCAAATCGGTTTAGCCGCTCTTTAGTTATAAATAGTGTCACTAACATGACTTTCTTTTACCTATATCAATTTAAACAGCAAGCGTGATGGTTATACACCTAATACAGAAGAGAGAGAGAAGGATATAATAATGAGGCGCAGTTGAATAGATGAAGTCATTTCCATCTAATATATCTGAAAGCTTAGCACGTCAAAACTTCCCACTATGAGTCAAAGCATGTTGTTCCGTCCTCCGGCTATGAGCCAACCCAATCTTCAATGTTATTCTAGACAATTAAACAACATTCCCTCTCACAGTTCCGTGTCTCGTTACTTTGTTATCTCGAAGTTTCGCTAAATCAATATTTGTTTAGTAAAACTTGTTAGTCATAATAAGCCTTCATGAAGCTATGTTTGATGAAATGTTTTAGATTTATCTACTAAGTACATCGTTGTAAAGAGTTTGAATTTATTTACTCGTAATATATAGCATTATTAAGATATATATATATATATAGCATTACTAAGTCTTACTTTAGTACTTTCATTTTTTTATTTAATCTATTATAAATAAATACAAGACATTTAGGTATATTCACGTCCATATCCCCGAAGAGGTCGGCAGAGTCACAACCAGGGCACCTACGACTAGCCAAAGACACTAAGTCCCACAATGTGGTAGGTGGCAAGCCAACCAGGTACATGTCCAATCTCGGACAGTGCTATTTTTATTACAAAATTTTAAATACACAGTTTCCATTTTTTTTTATTCGACCCGGGGATCAAACTCTTGATCTCAAGAAACCAAAACTGAAGCCCGGACCGCTAAAACACAAAGTCGAGTACGTGATATTATCGACCAAATTGCGGGTGGCTTCCGTATAACAAATCATATTTTACCTGTAGTGTTTATAGTTGTAGTGTTGTATAGTATTTTACTTTGTGTATTTTTAATCGCCTTATAAAACTAACTATATATGCAATTTTAATTATAAACATTGTTTTTTTAAGTAAGAGGTAAGAGATAACCATGGCTTAGAGACACGTTAGGCCTATTATGAAAGTCTACCTACTACCTTACCCTGTGGGTCGGAACATTACAGAGTCATTATGTCGGCAGGAATAGTTATGGCAGTTGCAGGGCAAGTTGCTGCAACAATGCTCTACTATCAGGTTTTGTTACTGATAACCTATATTGTAACCAGTACTCACCTCTTACGAGCTGCCTGGCAGAGACAGAGAGTCTTGGATCAACGCGGGAAAAATAAAGTTTTTATTTGATTAAAACAATGGAACGTCACAAACTGCCGATGAGTATATATAATTCTAAGTTTGATTAAACCTCCAAAAATTATTATTTAACCTACATTTTGGCCAAATCGTTGAACAAGACCTAATTTTCACAAGTCATCACGTTTAATATACTAAAACCTAACAAAATTAACACAACAAACATTTTAATTTCGTATCATCGTATTATATTTTCTTAGCTACAAGACTGTAGTTAATAAAATAGTTTGACGCCTACAAAATTTAAAATAGCAATATCACATGCGTACACCATATTGTCACAAAAAGAAAGGGGAATACTTTAAAGTCGAATGTTAAAGAAATTAAAACATAGCGAACGTTTTTCTTAAACTTTTACATCTGTTTTTAAATACATTTAGAATGTTGAAACATTTAAGCGAAATTTTCTGAAAGTCGTAAATAAATCTAACGGCAAGCTGCTGCACGGATAAACTTCCTCCATCTTTTGATTGGACTCAGGGGTCAGCACGCAGGTAATTATTTGGGACAACGTGGCGTTTAATCGTAATTTTTTTAGTACATAATATTTAAAAAAAGAAAAGACAATTTTGCTTTAATGCTTTTCACAGCGTGCGTAAAAAAACACTTAAAATGCTATTAAGGCTCAGACTACTGTCAAATCTTTGTTGTATTTTTTCCACTGCGATTTGTAGATAATTGTCATTCTGTACTATGTGGTATCTATAATTGTAGTAAAATTGTTGGGGAAAAATAAATAGCACTTATCATGTTTTTAACTAACTTCGAAAGAAGGAAGATGTTCGACTTCTCCGGCATACTGAACCGATTTTTAAAAAAATATTTTATTCCGAGACCACCTCATTGCCGTTAAGTCTGGATCTGATAATGTTATTATACAAAAATCAAGGAAAATAGGTTATTGTGTTTTATTATGTTCTGTTGCACTATTTATCGTCAAGAAAAGGTTCTTATGAAGAAAAGTACCGGAAAAATGCATGGAAAATGAAAATAAATTATTATTATTAATATTAATTAATTTAATCTAATAGCTGTTATTTTCAAGCGATACGAAGTTCGCCGGGTCGGCTCGTCTAGGTACAATAATTATAAGTAAGTCGTGAGAATTCCGTATAAATTTTTAAATATTCTAATAAAGATAGCAATAAAAATGTTTTGTATAGAAATAATACGTAGTAGATTGATTAATTGGCAGAGCATTTGCAGAGTAGGGCTAAATAGGTAGTAGCCCTGTCTATAGTGAATTTTTTTCCTTCCAAAAAATGTGTGATGCTCCTGTACGCTTACATGTAATTTACTATTTATTTATGCTATTATTCGTATTTCGTTTTGGCGATACTAATATTTAATTATAAGTGGTGGGCCATTGGTCGAAATTCGTCCATAATAAATTTTAATATCTTGTTGATAAGAACGGCATCTTAATTTCTCAAGACCAACTACTTTGTTTCCTGAATAGTTAATGCGCCATCATCTTATATCGTTATCATCAATATATTTGTTTGTGTGTGTCAAATGCATGGTAGTGTGGGTAATATTTTATTTTTTGCACTTCCCCTACACATATACTATAAGTGTGCCAAATTTCATACTCCTTCGTCAGCGCAATTTTTGTAAAAAGGGGTCCAAAGTTAAAGCTTCACGTATTAATAATATTATGATTATTCCATAACGAAACATGATAATATCTCCTCTGTGGTCTAGCCGTCCGCCGTTGACTTGGCTTTTTGAGGTCCCTAGTTCAAAAAAAGTTTTTGACTTATGTTTATTCTATATTTTTTTTATTATTTTGCAAAAAAATCAGTTTAAGCATGTAAAACACGGTTTGAAATGTGATTTTTTTATTTGTTATTTTGAATAAATAGGTATTAAGAAAAAATATTTAAACCACCACCAACACTGACACACTTTTAGTAGGCTTCTTCTTATCAATGTTTATAAATAGTAAAGTTCTTACGAAACTTAACACTTTAACCGTCCATGCATTATATATAACGCACTGGGTAGCACGTCAAACGTGATATATTACACAGTGCATTTCATGTTATGCACGGCCATTTCATGCCAGTTACCCAGTGCATTATATTATGTAATGCACGGACAGTTAAAGTGTTAAGACAGTGCGTGCTATCGCAATTTTTGTTAAGGTGACGCACTTCCTTAAACTCAGTACCTCAGTATTCAAACAGGTTATTTTTTGTTAAGCAATGGGCTGTAGTTCAAACAGAACATTCGGTATAAGAAGTAAATTGTAGGGTTGCCAAAAACTTCCTAAGTTGTAGTCTAGAGGTACAACGATATCAGATGTACACCGGACGCCCGCTGTTTGAGTTATGGCCAACCGATTCCGGCGAATGTATTTCCGTTGCACACTCGTGGTAACTGCAGCGGTCATGTAATCGTTCTAGCATCAATGCTGATCACTAGAATTTTAAATATCAAATAAATGACTAGATGTTGCTGTTTGAATATTTAATGTCTTGCCACAAGTTTAATAGAAGTACTCAAGCTGACCTGATTGAAGCATAATTTATTTAGGAATATTGACTTCCAAAATCGATTCTCGAAAAAGTACTTGAAAATATTATACATAAAAATACTTATAATTACTTTTACAGGTCTATATTTTATTTCTGGATATCTATATTCACTATGTTTAAAAAAGTACTTAGATTAACTACCAGAAGAGATTAAACAACCCATTCTAAGACGTTATTTCCAAAAAAAACGTAAAAATGTATAATGTTAAAATTATATACCAAGTGTTGTTACTTGTTACAGTTGTCAAAAACCTCCCGTATGGCAGGCATAAAAACCGTAGGCGAATTTCCTACCATCAGGAAAAATCATGTTCATGTTTGCTTTTCAATATCATAAATAAAAACCTTGCTTTCAACTAAGTGTGAAATTTTTCACATTTAGTTGAAAGCAAGCACACTTTAATTTCTTTCAAAGTTTAGAACTTGACACTTAATAAGTTATATATTTATTGTTTGGTACTACTTTTAATAATAACAAATTAAGTTTTAACATTTTCTTAACCGGTAATACTATAAGTTTTTTTGTATTCCTATAAAATATTAAAATATACATTTTAGTTGAATACAGGCCTTGAAGTCTTTTTTTTTACAGGAAATGTTTTTAATGCAGCTTTTACCGCTTAATATGACTAGTGATCGCCGCTTGTATTCGCAACAGTGAGATCGGATATTGAGTGGGGTCGAAATAAAGTATTGCTGAAAATGACAAAGAACATGCTACCTTAGATGGATCATATGGAAAAAATGGCAAATTAAGAATTGACAAAACCGTTATACAATGCTAATATGGATGATTGCAAATCGGTACCCGAAGAGACTTTGGTTAATATTTTACTACCAAATCGCTCAAACATCATCCGAAGGTTCTGTCAAGACTGTCCAAAACCAGTGCACTTACATTAAAAGAAAGTAGGTTTTTAGAAATCGTGACACTTGCCACTTCATACTCTGACTACCTCGCAACGGACTTGCCGTGAAGATATAAAATTAGTAGATGGTCTTGTCTCTCAAATTTAATCGTTTCAAAACATTTTATAAAGGGATACAATAAATAATGTAATATACTTACAGCACCTTTTCATTGCAAAATTGCTGTCTTCATAATACAATTTCCGGCCTAAAAATGTAGATAACCGTCCATAAAGTAACCGTAGTCTCGTTCAATTTACATTCAAATACCTTTTATCCGAAGGTCTCTTTATTATAATGTAAAATCCATTTCTTTATTCACACGTACGGAATATTTAAGCATTCATTAATGTTTGACTTTCTTTCTGCGATCGCTCGGCTCTCGACTGAAACAAAATTCATAAATATGTAAGTGATGCTAAGTTGAAATGCGGTCCATGGAAAAATCCGACTTCCCTTTGTATAAAAACAGGTCAAGTTAAATAAAGTTTCATTGTAGTAACGCTACGTTAAAGTGAAAATTAACAAATTGTAAAATTCTTATTATGCACTTGTAAGTACAAACTATACTCGTGCCAACTAGCGGCTGGGATATTAAACGTCGAGTTTACCAGCTACCTTACTCTCCGAACCAAGACACGTTACCAACAAACACTGAAGTTATGGTAGCAGGAAAGGTAAGGCAGCCTAAAAAAAAGTCATGGAATGTTCATGAACAAAATTTTAAGATCTACACATTATAATTAAACTTTTCCGTCTAACATCAAACGGTTTTGAGCAATTAAGAAAAAAATACTTTTCTGTTTTTTTAACCAATCCCAAATCTTTCTGACATTAAAACATCTACACACTGTTTTCAAAAAAATCAATAGAAGGCAACACTGATTTAAAACTTTATTTTACTGGATTAAATTTTGAAGATTGTTTGAAAAGGAATTTGCCAATGAAAACCCAATCGTAAAATGAAACGCCCTTATTTAAAAAACTAATTCTATTTGTTCGGGTATTTTACTTAGTTCCAAAGCCTGAAAGTTCTGAATGAAGACAACCCCTTTTGCTTGACCGCGCACTTCCTAGCTCGGTCCCTGCAATAATATCGTCATATTTTTTAAATGTGCAAAATTGTAAGGGAAAAGAAGGTTGTTGAAATTACGAGGGTCGTGTGCTTCCCATAAATAATAGACACAATCTGCGAGTGTGCTGCGACGACGGGCAGGGTCTTAACTAGAGAGTGTGCGTGTCCAGTGTGTGGTATACTCGATACGTACAATGTATATAGCTATTTATGCCTACATGAGATTTTTTACATTCTTCCTATACATTTTCACGCGGAAAGTCTAAAGGTGCTGTTAGACTTGAGCATACATACATTGTGTTACATACCAAAAAAAAATACCCATAACATTGGAGCGAGCATTCTATCGAGCGTTCTTAAGAGCATTCCAGCGAGCATTGCTTCGAGTTTTTTGGCGAGCCAAGCTTCGATCATCAAAAGTGTCCGTGAAAAATATTTTTTTAACGAGCATCGACTAGAGCGTTCACTAGAATGCTCATGAAAATGTTCATAGCAATGTTTGGCTCTATGCTTGGCTTGGCTCGTTGTTCAGTTTGATAAATATAACAACGATGTTCTGTTACAAGTGAATGGTCAAGCTAATCAGCACCTTAAAACAAACGAACTAGACTAGGCATAGATATCACCTAAATTGTATTCAGAAAACCTAGAATTTTTTTAAACCTAGAAGTGAAAATAACTTATTATAAAGGTACCTACATATGTAAATTAAAGCTAACTTTTTTATTCTTATTTTTTTATATATTCTTGTTTTTATATATTTTGGCCCACTACGCAAAAAAAGGAATGAATAATCTTTCTACTCTGGGTGAATTATCCTATCGTTTCCGTAGTCCAGCGTCGGACTTGACTTCATGCGGTCCCGGGTTCGAGCCCCGAGTCCAAAACAAAAAAAAAATTACATAAAAAGTATGTTACATATAACATTGTAATATTATACAATTTAATTATCATAAAAATAATTTTAATAAATTATAGCAATTACGTAACAACAGTTTGTTATGCATACTTAGGGTTTTCTTTTTTTATTTATATTAGAGTTTATCAAGAACCCTTTCAGGTTAAAGCCTCCTCCGAACATTGCTAAGCTTCCATATCGTTTGCAACTGCTATCCAATCCCTACCATCTATATAAATAATGTCTCCCCATTAAGTTTTTGGTCTGCCCCTTTATCTGCAACCGGTTAATCTTGGCCACGGGTCATAATATTCTATCTGTCCTCGTCAGTTAGAGTTACATGTTTCCATATTTGTTTCTGTGTGTTGCCTAGGTCATCAATAATGTCTATTTCTCTTGAATTATCTTGTGTAATATTTTTTTGAATTAACCATCTTCATTTTTTTCCTTTCCATACTTCTCTGGCTTGTACGAATTTATTTTATATACATCATGTGTAAAACGATATTTTTTTACAATATTGGAAGGTAAGCAAGCAGACAGATTTCCTGGTGGTAAGAAATTCACGCCACCTAGAGTCACCAAAGGTGGTAATGGTGCGTTGCCAACATAAGCTCGAACAGAAGTAACCTTCCCCTCCGAACCGGTACACGTCAACGGCAACGTTATGGCGGCATTAATTAGTAAGGCGGTGGTAACAACCCGGGCGAGTCGCTGCAAAACTCTACCACCTAGTAGGATGTCACGGTGCTAGTGACGGTTAGCCTAAGCTCGCCTTTTACAAGGTGCCTGGCAGATGGTTTATTCTGCAAAGGAACCTTGACAAACACCTAAAAAAACTATAAACACAGTTGTCAGCATCTTAATAGATTCCAATAAATACTGTTTTCAAATACGAAGATAAAGTCTTTATTGTGACAGTATCGCAATCAATTTCCCTAGAATATTTATTACCAATCTTCAAAAAACAGTACTGACAGTTGCCCCAAAGTTCGTCGCAAGTCACTGCGACAGGTGTGCCACGCCTCTTCTCTGTCTGCGGCAAATGAGACGGTGTTGATGCACCCCTGGCTCCTATTAATTGCATGATTCACGGCTTGAGGACATTGAATGATTTGTTGTGGGATATTTTCGTTCAGTGTTTCTAATCTTGACAATTTTATAATAAAAAAGTAACAGTAATTTAAAGTTGGGGCTACTGTACCCCTATCTGTCCAAGAGGGGACACGAGAAGCGGATACAGGGTGGTGGGCCATTTCGCCCGCGTGGTTTGGCGGTGTGCTGGTCTGCGGAGGAGGGGGGAGGGATTTCCATCTAGCCTGCCCGAGAATCGAACCACAAGGCCTCGTGTGGTCAACACCGGACCACTAAACCACAGAGACGATATTAATACAAATATAATAGCTTACCCAGCAAACGTTGTATTGCCACTTTAACCTTCTGAAAATTATTCTAGCAAAAAAAATAAGTAAATTGGGGTGGGCTACCTTATCACGTAGGGGGAAGAGGCAACAACCTGTTCTCAGACCTACTTAGTATGCATATAAAATTTCATCAAAATCAGTTCTACCCGTTCGGAGGAGAATGGTAACAATCAATGTGACACGATTTTTTTATGTATATACATATATTTACAATAGAGCAACCACATAAGTTGTAGCATTACGCACAAAAGTTGGAAACAATAATAGCGAGTGTGTGCACAGAATTAGCATAATGCTGAATAACAGTGGCGCCCCGTGGGAAACCCCACGTGGACAAATAGCGGGACAGACTTCAAAAACGTTGCGTACGCTGTGTTGCCATATTAAAATAACTTTGTAAGTAGAAAAAACAGATGGTCGATAATTTAAATGAATTTTTCGAATATCAATAATTTGTCTTTTCTCTACATAAAATATTTATTAGTCGTTTCATAGCATGGTGAATAGTTTTTTAGTTTTTTTGCTTTGGCGTTAACATTTGGTATTAGTCTAGTTTATGATTGCATCAAATTGCCAGATTTAGTAAAATCTGAGTTAAATTAATGCTCGTCATCGCAAGTCATGTCAAGATCTCGTGGCCTCGTTACTCAAGCTAATTTAGTGAGATTTGGAGGGAGGGAGGAAATACATAATACAATTTTTAATATGATAATGGAAGGCAAACAAGCAGATGGATTTCCTGATGGTAAGTAATTCACGCCACCTATAGACACCAAAGGTGTTAATGGTGCGTTGCCAACCTAATGCCGGAATGTTAGGCCTCTAGCTAAGGTAAGTTTATCGACTACCTTACCCTCCGAAACGGAACACGTTAACGGCAAGCATTGGACGCTATGGCAGCAGAAATACGTAAGGCGGTGGTAACAATCTGGGCGAGTCACTGCGAAACTCTACCAGCTAGTAGGATGTCACGGTGTTAGTGACTGTAAGCCTATGTTCGCCTTTTACGAGCTGCGTGGCATTAAGGCAGATAGTCTATTCTGCAAAGAAGCCCGGACCAACAGGGGAAAATTTCTCCATGAATTATTAGCTAGTGCACTTTAACTGAACAAACTTCCACTAAAATTGACTAATATTACTAAACACACACAAGAAGTTCAATTATTAATAAAAAAAACCGACCATCTTTTCTCTCAATGATGCTAAAACTCTTGTCGAAGTATTTCAAAAAATGTAGCAACCTACTATAAATAAGACTCAAAAGTTATATTTATGTCGTAGTAAACAATGAGACAGATTTCACAATATACTCGTACATTACCGACGGTTATTATGTTATGATTTTACTTAACTAAGTTCACAAACTTCACTTTCAGAAATTAAAACGAGACTAAACTAGATATACCAGTAAAACTTATAGTGTCTATAGGCGACGATTATCATGTAGAAAAAGGCATCAAGTAGCTAATAATCCAAGAGTTTTTTATTCATCTAATCACACGCAGTAGCCAAAAAACCTACTAAGTTCTAGTGTTGCCACATTAAAACAACTTTAAGCACAGAAAATATATAAGTTTCATAAACCTTCTATAATGTTCGGGTTCGTAGCGTCAGGTGTTGCTACTTACATAAATCGTAAAAGATGACTGATTTAAGAATACGGATATTTTTATTACGCTAGTTTCTTGTAAAGAATAATGTATTTTCTACGGCCTGAGACACGCGATAACTTTTTAACCTAGATAAAAAAAAACGAGGAGGTTATCAATTCGGCCGGTATATTTTTTTTACACCGATTTCTCCGTGGTTTCTGAACCGATTTACGTAGTTCTTTTTTGTTCGATGCGGAATAGTTTCGAATTGGTCCCAAAAAATTTAATTCAGGTAGGCACATTAGTTTTACCTATTTTTACCTATCCCGATGTTTTTTATTAAATTTAATCATGTCAGCAATAAACTAAAAAGTATTAAATAAAAATAAGTACGCTAGTAAAAACCGACTTCAAAACTAAAAAGTAAAAAATAATAAATATTTAATATTAATTATATCCTACCTATTACTAATATGTGCTATTTAGCTTAAGGCTTGGCACTGTCTTCAAACCTATTAATTAGTAAATAGCACATATACATAAGTTATAGGTAGTATATAATGAATATTACTTAAATCTTTATTATTTTTTACTTTTTAGTTTTGAAGTCGCTTTTAATTAACGTAGTTATTTTTAAAAAACTCAACCGTTTTTGTTTTCTAACTAAACTCATTTTTTTTAATGATTAATTTGGAAATATTTCACTTTATTTGAAACAGCATAGTTCCCTTTAATGGCATGAAGCATTTACATTCAATTTAATAAATATTTTGCTTATGAACAAGTTCAACTTCATATTTTAGTTGGTTTAAGTAATAGAGCTTTCAGCAAGCTTTTGAATGTTATCTACGAGTACGATCTATCAAGTTAAAGCGAACGAACTGATCTTGATCTGGTTATGAGCAAAGCAAACATAATTATATAACGAAACAGTTAAAGAGATGTTTGAGATTATTTAAATTCTCATGAAATGTATCTTGGCTACAAGATTCATTTTTTAAACTTTTCAAATTGAAATATATACTATTTTATACCATAGATATAAGTGGTCTTATCTATTTTATAACATAACCTAAAAGGCAATTCCATAATTGTTTACTGGAGATAAAACAATGTGTTCTGAGACAAAGGAGTAATTTGTGGTTAAAATTAATTGTGATAACATTTATTATAACTCAGATAAATTTAACAATGCCTCATAGGTATGGATCTGTTTGAGGGTTGAAAAAATTAGAAGTAATTAAGGATCTTAGAAACATATAAGCACGTGTACGAGAAAACTTAACCCTTGTCCTGCAGCCGGATAGTAATAGATAATTCCCATATAACCCTTCAATAAGGTTCAGGCACGTAGCGTGAGGTGGATGATACATAAATCATAAAAAGGATATGGTTCTCCTTTTTGAATTTTTTGTTTTATATTATCAGTTTTATCTGTGCTACACTTTCTTTATCAAATATTGAGTTTCCAAAAGTTGAGGACAGAGTTGCTTTTCTTTTTAAGGGTAAACTAATTTGTTTTTTTTTTAACTTTTTTGTACTATTATTTCGTTTTAACTAAATCATAATTTATTCATGGAGTATTATTTTTATAAAGTAAAAAAAAGTATCTTCATGCCCATATCCCCGAAGAGGTAGGCAGAGGTACAACCAAGGCACCCACGACTAGCCTAAGATACTAAGTCCCACAATGTGATAGGTGGCAAGCCTATCGCCAACCGGGCACAATTCCAATCCCGACCAACATTTTTTATTAGATTTTTTGATTTTTATAATTTTTAAATAGATAAATAAAACATAAGAGTCTAGCGTCTTCGAAACCGGCGTGTTTGTATGAAAAGGGAAATAAATGTGGAGGAAGCAAGGACCGTGAGGTTTGAAACTCGATACTCCCTGCCTAGCCCGTATGGAGCTTGGCGTGAAGATATGTAAATAAAAAATAAACGGTGTGTGGGGTCTAAGGACCGCGGGTTCAAACAAAGTTCGTCTATCTAACAATGTCATGAAACAATGTTTTTATACTTTTTAGCCTCTCAAGGGTGATGGTCTGTTTCTATATCAACCCTTTAATTTTTTTCTCCTGTATTAGTAGAGGTCCACTGAATGGAATGGACTATTTGACCCTCTTCTACTTTGCAACAATTTGCCCGAGTTGGAATCTACCGACTTGCCTATGCATTTGTATGTATTACATACACAGTAAAAAACAATCCGTTTTTGAAGGTCCTTTTTGGAAAGTAATGGTTCCGAGTTATCCCCATACAAATTATATTATGATCAAACTGGTAAAAAAGACAAGTGGGATGTTGATAAAATGTATGTAGGATCATCTCGAAATCATTAGCAATCATTCGAAAAATAAAAAATAAATTGAGAAATGGTAATAAAATAATTGTAGTGACCGCCTCGTTTGTCGAGTAGATAGCGTACACCAGTGGTCGGCAACCTTCTGGCAGACAAGAGCCACAAGGGCCATTTGGCTTCTATGGTAAATATCACAGGTGTGGCCCGTAGTGTAGGTATATTTTACCTACATACTCGTATAATTGATCATATCCCATAGGAAAATGAAAATGGGCGGAGAGAGGCGCGTTCTCAAGGCTAAATTCATACTATACGCCGTATTTTATATAGTCAACCGCGGATCGTTCATGAATTTATTTTTATATTTATAACTTATTTACAAAACATTCACGGGCCGCAGAGAGACGTCGGCGGGGCGCTATCTGCCGTACACGCCTAACTACACCGAACCATCGCGACGCTTAGGTACGATTCCCGACGGTGTCAAGCAATTTTGTGATGAACATTTAGATGTTTGCATTTTCCGGGTCTGGGTGTTCATCAAATTTATTCTGGTATCTATTCAAGTATTTCTATGTATTATTATTGTAACACAATCATATAATTTACTTACTTTGGGATAGATTAAACTTGTCTAGTTTGTCCAGGGATAATTGTTATTATTAATGTAGCTTAAATACAGTTCCACTGTGCTTAAAATATTTACATGCTGTTTTAAAGATTAAAACACGAAGCTTAAACATACATTTTTAATCGTTAAGTCGACTTAAACTTGTAATAATGTAGCTTGATGTAAAGCTACAGAGAACATCCGACATGTGTTATAAGATATTCAAGGGGTTTGTAAACCTGTGAGCAAGGAAAACAGGTAATGAAATGTTACGGATAAAATATTCTTTAGTTAATATTAACTGAACATCTACCAAGATGGTGAAAGCAATATTAGATATTTTGCTTCCTAGACATTTTAAGTTAGTTTTAAGAACAACCTTAATATTATTGTATAAGGAGTTAATGTGCATACATTTGTTCACGCCTAGTCTCTTACGGGGTAGATGGAGAGAAGAGAATGCTAAATGTCACGTTCCCTACAGACCCAGCCTCGTCCTGCCTAGCTTCCTCCACATTAATTACCTTTTCACACAAACATGCAGGCTTCAGCGACTTAAAAATACCTTCGTATAAAACCCGAGTGATTGGATCATGGAATATCAACCTAAACTCTTTAAGGTATTGTTTTGTCAATCTTTTGTCAGTCAAACTTTCCATATGACCACATGATAAGGGAGTTTAGTGAATTCTTAAAGGCTGCTGGATTATTAGGTATACGAGAGTTTTATGGTTAGTAACCTTTTGTAAAAACTTCACCGGATTGGTAAAACTGCCTTTATTTTTCTTGATGCCATAAAGTTAGTGCTTGCCAATGTCGTGTTATTGTGTGCAGGGTAATATAGCCAGTAAATTTAAATTTTTAAATAAAAAAATAATGTTTTACGTATTACTAATATTTCATAATTATTCAAGCAGCCTACATCGGTTTGCTTTTTTTTGGGATCACCAGACCTAAGACTAAGTACCTACAGCTTACTCAAACTTAGTATTTTAAGTTTTAGCCTCTAAGATATTGTAAAAAGCAAAAGTGGTTGACCATTTTAATAATAATAAATTAAAAGTTATGTGTAAAACTTTTCAGGTGTTTCTTCATTTTAAAAGTTTTACCAAGCGCTTACGATGAAAGGTATCAAATATATTAAAACCAGTAAATTTAATCAATCAAGAAAATTTCCGCAACAGTCTGTGGTTTAACTGCAAATAAATTACCACCATTACTCTTTGGGCGACTTTTAATAAATGTCAAAAGAAAAATCGTCTGTTTGTATGTTATCTAATGAAATAAAAAATACAGCGAAATAATTGTAAAATTTTTGTAAGTATTGTAAATGATATCTGACTAGGTGATAGAGTTTCGCAGCGACTCATTCGGATTGGTACCACCGCCTTACCTATTCAACCGCCATAACGTCATGACGTGTTCCGGTTCGAAAGGTAAACTTACTTTTGCTCGAGGCCTAACATCCTGACATCAGATTGGCAACGCATCATTACTATCTTTCATTTTTGTCTCTAGGCGGCGTGAATTTCTTTCCATCAGGAAATCCATCTGCTTGTTTGCTTTCCAATATCATAAAAAAATCATTTGTGTACAGCAGTTATTTCGGCGGAATAGTTCACACACTACAACATATCCAAACCAGTCACATCCAAACGCATAATACAAAAGTTAAAACTAATCTCACAAAACTCTAAAAAGATATTCAAAAAAAGTTTTGATAATTAAAATTGTATGAACACGCAATACTAATATCGTTAAGTTTTCGAAAAAACATTGAACAAGCTCATACGTAAACTACGTATGAGTTTCAATGTTCAGTAACCACAAAAATGTTATGAAAGTACATATTACTTTATAATTTGTGGTTTTATTATGAGCGAATAGTCTTTTGTAACCAGGACAGCTGACTGTTTGACCTTTCGAAATTGAATTTATGAAAAACAGGTGTAGTACATCGTAGTATAATTAAATAAATCAAGAATCTATATATTAATACGTGATGCCAAAACTTTGGACCCCTTTTTACGAAAATTGCGCCGACGCAAGAACATAAAATTTGGCAAACTTATAGTTTATGTGTAGGAGAAGTGCAGAACGCTTATATTTTTCAATAATAATGCTTATAAAGTACATTAAATCAATAACTAAAATATTACCCACACTACCATGCATTTGACACACACAAACAAATATATTGATGATAACGATAAAAGATCACAGATGGCGCACTAACTATTCATAAAGAATAGTAGTTGGTCTTGAGAAATGAAAATGGCATTCTTATCAACAAAATATTAAAATTTATTATGGTCGTATTTCAACCAATGGGCGACCACTAGCTCAGATAAATCTAACAATGTGGTAGTCGCCCACTAGTAAAA
>NJDC01000263.1:51618-71788 GCA_002245475.1 Calephelis virginiensis | reverse complement strand
CTGGGACGCCCTTGCTGGAAGAGATAACAAAGAAAGGCCTTCGTTGCACTGGGACAGTTTGAGAAAACAGGACATCTAGTTGTCCTCTGATTACATCGAAGTTACTGAAAAAAAGGAACGTGGTGCTGTCGATTACAGAACTACACATGACAACACGTTCATTATTGCTAAATGGCATGACAATAATATATTCAGTATTGCTTCTAATGCTGTAGGAATAAATCCTAAACAATCTGCCAAACGCTTCTCACAAAGTGAAAAGAGAAACATTGTCATAGGAGAACCACATATGGTGTCCATCTATAACAAATATATAGTAGAACTGTATGGTAGAACTATACGGTAGAGTTTTGCAGCGACTCGCCCGGATTGGTACCACCGCTTTACCTATTCCTGCCGCCATAACGTCCAACGCTTGCCGTTGACGTGTTCCGGTGCTAGTGACGTTAAGCCTATGCTCGACTTTTACGAGCTGCCTGGCAGAAGGCACATGGTCTATTCTGCAAAGGAGCCCGGACAAACACGAGGAAATGTATGCGTGTGTAAATCTATTTTACGCTGACGAAATCACGGGTAAACAGTAGTATAAAATATTTGAACAAAATATTCAGTTAGGAAAACAAACTTGTTGAGTCTCAAAGGGCCCGACATTTGAATTTGTACGTTAATATTTTAATTACTTCCTTCTACTGTCTTGTAACTTCGGCACGTATTGTGCCCAACTGCCTAATTAAGCTTTTAATTAAGCTTCTGCATACGTTCTGCTCATAAGTTGTTCTACACAAGATATTTTTCTTGTAAAGAAAAATGAAATAGAAACCCACATACAGCTGCGCCAAAAGGCATTATTTCATTTTATGTTTTTATTAACACGAGGAGGTTTTGTTCTAATAAAGGGGGATAAGAGACAGATGTTCACTCGTTTTTTTTGTGTGAACATGTGTCATACAACAAATAGATCGAGCGGGTATCGATTAGAAGTCCATCTCATCTAGCACCAAAACGAAACAGCAGTCATCGAGGGAGGAACGATAAGAAAATTTACATTAGTAATAATTTTAAAGTTATGATTTCTTCATTATTATTTGCAAAGTATTTTATAAGTTATCTGACATAAAAATCAGACAAACTACGAAAATACTACAGCAGAGAATATTCTGGTGACGTATACTTTAAAATATGTCTGTCTATTTTGTTCTATTTTTTTTCTAGATTGCAAAGATTTAATTATTGTTATTACTATTATTTTTTTATGATAACGGATGGCAAATATGGTAATGGTGCATTGCCAACCTGAGGCCGAGATATTAGGCCTCGAGCAAAAGTAAGTTTACCGGCTACCTTGCCCTCCGAACCGGAACACGTCAACGGCAAGCGTTTGACGATATGGCGGCAGGAATAGGTAAGGCAGTTGTACCATTACGGGCGAGTCGCTGCAAAACTCTACCATCTAGTAGGATGTCACGGTGTTAGTGACGTTAATCCTATGCATGCCTTTTACGAGCTGCCTGGCAGGAAGTCAGGTGGTCTATTTTGCAAAGGAGCCCGGAACAACACAAATTAAATAAAATTACGTGCAACAATTGACATGATTACAAGAATTAATAATAACAATTTGAATTTAAAACAACATAGAAAATCACTATTGGACATTAATCATTATTTTTTATAATTAATAAAACCATTTTCACTAATAAATTGTCCAATAAATTGTTTGTGTAAAAATTTAAGTGTTATTCGAAACATTGTATACTTAATGGAATTTGACCAAGTACCGTAAAGACCGTCGCTATAAAAATCTATTTTGGTCCCTGACTTCCAAGTTTTGAGAGATATAAATTCCTCATTGGGCAGTACACTCTATAAGAGATGGGAGAAAAGTCGAAAAAAGCAAAACAAAACTTTTTGTCGACACTTCTTGCCAACCGAGAATCTATAGACCTCTCACGTCATTTTTTTGGATTCGGAAGGCAAATAAGCGAATAAATTCCTGACAGTAAGAAAGACACGACACCTACGGAGCTTGCTTGGACACGCCTAACTCGACCGACGAAACGCGTAGCTCAGGTTTGGTTTTCGACGGGGGCAGGCAGTTATGCGATGAACATTTAGATGTCTATAATTCTGGCTCTGAGTGTATATTAAATTTATTTATTCTGGTATCTATTTAAGTATAAGTATCGTTAACTAGCACCCATGACAATTGTCAACTTGTACAATTTGTCCAGGAATATATTCGTATGAAATTATGCAAGAGTTTTAGTTAATAATGTAGTGTTGGAGCAAGTGAATGAAATTGTATATCTTGGTTGTGCTTTTAGCAGGGATGAAAGGTACACCGCGGATGTAGAGAGGAGAGTATGTGATGGGAATAGCGCTTTGCATAATTCTGTGCTTATTGCAACGTTATTGTATGGAAGCGAGAGTTGGGTATATCAGAAAAAGCATGAAAGTAAGATGAATGCGGTCAAAATGAGAGCGCTACGGAAAATCTGTGGTGTAACGTTGCTGACCGCATTCGTAATAGTGAGATCCGAGAAAGAGTGGGGTTGAAAGAAAGTGTTGGTGTTAAAATGCGAAAGGGCATGCACCGCTGATTCGGTCATGTGGAAAGAATGACTGATGAAAGTTTGACAAAGCAGATATACAATGCGATTGTGGATGGATGTAGGTACCCGGGGAGACCAAGGCTGACATTTCACGATCAGATCACTCAAATATTATGTGTGGTGTCAAAAGTCTCCGAAACCGGCGTGCTTGTATGAAAAGGGTAATGAATGTGAAGGAAGCTAGCCGGGTTTGTCAGGATCATGAGGTCTGGCACTCAATACTCTCTACCTACCACGTAAGGGACTTGGCGTGAAGATATATATATATATGTATGACAATTTATCAAAGAATAAGATGAAATCATTGCATCTGGTCTGTATTATTTTTAAAAGTTCTCCTAATAGTAAGTTATCGTCACCAAGGTCAGCTAAGTTACTGGTGTGTCACTATGTAATGAGCTACCCCACCCTTCAACATGAAATATTTAGCAGTAACAAATACAACGACGACTCTTCTAAGCTGTTTGATAGAATAACAATTGGTTATATTCGTGTAAAAAAGTCTATTGTCTATTCGGAAGAAAGCAGCAAAAAGCTAAAATACTGTTTAAAACTAAAGTTGTCTCAGAGAATTGAAGTGCAGCAATTTTCATTTTAAAACTCGGTCACTACAGTCAGCTTTCGTATCTACAAAATTGAATCTGGCACTCGCATCTAGTTGGGGCCTAAATAACAAAAACTTTTACGGAATATTCATAACTGGAATTAGCCCGCGGGTTTGGTATTACATTACTATATTTCTTTAATTGATGTAGAACAACGGTTTATTTTACTAATTCCGCGGAATTCGTATAACTGTTGTGACGAGAAGTAATAAGTGAAGTATTTTGATAAACTTAATAAATTTAAATAATTTACTTTGCATTTACTTGAACATTTTTTTTTATAAAAGCCGACGGATTTCTTTAGGGTAAGAAATTCATGCCGCTTAGAGACACAAAAAGTGGTGATGGTGCGTTGCCAACCTGATTGCGTTATCAAATTGTTGTTTATTTTGCTAATTCCGCGGAATTCGTATAACTGTTGTGACGAGAAGTAATAAGTGAAGTATTTTGATAAACTTAATAAATTTAAATAATTTACTTTGCAATTACTTGAAAATTTTTTTTAAAAGCCGATGGATTTCTTTATGGTAAGAAATTCATGTCGCTTAGAGACACAAAAAGTGGTAATGGTGCGCTGCCAACCTGATTGCGTTATCAAACATCCCGAATGTTAGGGGCCTCGAGCAAATGTAAAGTTATCGGCTACCTTATCCTTTAAAGAGGAAAATATCAATCACTTACTGACGTTATGGCGGCAGGATTTGATAGGGCGGTGGTACCAATCTGAGTGAGTCACTGCGAAACTCTACCACCTAGTCAGTGTTCGCGGTGATAGTGACGGTAAGCCTATACTCGACTTTTGCAAGCTACCTTGCCGGAAGGCAGATAGTCTATTCTGCAAAAGAGCCAGGACCAATACATTGGTTTAACATTACACAGTTTTAAATAAAAGCAGTCAACATGTGGTGTAAGCAGAGAAAAGCCAACATAATGACTGACCTAGGGATTACGTTACACGATAAGCTTATTAAACAATCAACAATATCTGTTTGAAACGGCGCTGGAGTAAGGATTCAAACGGAATGTTAAATCGCTTAACACGTCTGGGCTGGTTGAGTTTTTAATCTAATATTCATATGGGCTCAGTAGAGTCACGGCTTGTTAGGTTAGAAGTATAGTCTAGCGAGGTAATTTAAGTGACACAAATATTTACAAAATAATACGCAATCGTATAAGTGCGTGACAATTTGTATTGTTTCCAGAGTTCTTCCTTTACCGTGTTCTGGTCGCGGTGGTGAAAGGCGGGAACCTTAGTTAGGTGTGTCATATTCTGTGTCATTTGGAGGACTACTCGTCACAACAGTTAAACTGCTTTCGCGGAATTAGTGACATAAAGTCTTATTTTGCATCTACTATAATGGACTTTCGCAAAGTAACGCCTGATTCAATCTAGTACTCACATGGCGTTGTAGGCATAACTGGTTACGTTGACAGTTTTTTTCTTTTATAGTGTAAGAAAGTGAACAAACAGGCAGCTAGCTACTCTGATGGTGAGATACAACCGTTACTTATAGACGCTAAAAATATTACTTACGATCGGGATTTAGGCTACGTCTGTCCGTTTTATTTATGCATTACCGTTTTAGTCCAACTTCGGACTGCTATACCATAGAAGTGATTAATTACAAAATGCTTTGATTTTCATAACATTTTTAACTTCATAATCCATACTTACATACTAATATTACAATTTCGAACGTCGATTTGTCCATATCTCTGTTCCTCTTTCACGGCTAAACTGAGGAACCGATTTCCATGAAATTTGATACATGTATACAGCAACTGATCCAAATACAAACACAGACTAATTTCTTTTGAAAAGTCAACCTCCACATGATTATAACAGGGGATAAAAATTTGTATGAAAATCGTAACTATTTTACGCTAACCAAATAGCGGGCAAACTGTGTATAATATTTTTTAACTTTTACACACTTGACATAAATGCTAGACTATCTCTGTCGAGAAAATGTAGGCTGATGTGTGTAAAGGGATGCTTGTAAAATGCGCATTATTTGAACAATGCAAGTTCATATTTATATTATATGTCTATATGTGTTTCTAAGTATATGTAAAGGCATATATGTAACCAACAGTTACTGTTACTTAGGTTACTGGAATATTCCACCTATGTAATCAGTCATATTTGTGTTGTAATTTTGTATAACAGCACGCCTAGGTATTACCTTATCTATTTTTGTCTTCATTTTGTCAATACTCGCAATTGTCGTCAACGTGTATGATCTCAATCGTATAATAGTAACTTACCTCTAACATACGTCGTCTATAGGCGATAGTTATCTCATACTATCAGGAATGCCTACTTGTTTATTATCTTATAACATTACAACAACTAAAATGTTTTAACGGACTCCCTACAAAATCTTTAATAAATCTAAAAAGCATCTTGACCACGTCAGCTTTTAAACAAAAACCCGCATCGAAATCGGTCCATCCGTTCAAGTGTTATGATGCCACATACTGGCACATATAGCGACACGTCAAACTTATAACCCCATTGTAAGCACCCTTTGATACGAGTATGTAACCGTAGGGTACATACGTGTCTACTACAAAATTATACAAAATAGATTGATCATACAACCACATAAGATTTGCTGAAATCATGATGATTAAGAGAAACTTCTCTTCCAAAACAAATAAAAAACATATAACCTCTCTTAGTTGTGCAGTCTCTAATTTTGTTGTGTTTCCTTTGATATAATAAATGTTCTGCAAAGTATAATGTCATATTAGTTTCCATTGAAAATATTACGTAAATGCAGTTTAACCTGTCCTTTAATAGAATATCCACTTTAAACTTCTAAAAGCGTTTGATTAGTATCTGTTTATTAAGTTACCTTTCCCTATTATAAGTAAGGGATAGCAAAAATAGCTAGGTTAAGGAAAAACTAAAAGATTATAGGTTTGCAAGGCAGCTACGTAATTGTAAGGCGCTTGAAGCATATTCATTGCAAGGCTGCCTTTGTGGAAATCTACCCACGCTTTGAATTATAGGTTGATAAACTCGATAAGTAGAATTGATTTGCCTTCATTATCTGCTATTATTATAATATTTTCAATCAATGTGCAGAAAGTTTCAGTAGACGTTTTTTATGTATTACTAGCGGCCAGGTACGTGTTTCGCAACGTAATGACCGCATGAATCACATAACAAAACAAAAAAAGCAAAAAAACAACTGAAAAAAGTCAATTTGACAGAAAAATATCCATTAATTATTATACGCCATTTGTTAAATTCATTTGTAGCAAAAAAATGTGATAAATGAAGAACCGCTCGACCGATTTTATGCAAACTTCACATAAACCATTTACTAAATATTCCGAATAAAGTCTAAACATTTGGTTTGAACAGGTGAGCCCGTCCTTGAGTTATAAAATTACAACGAAAAGCGGCATTGATTTTTATAATATACTAGCTGACCCAGCAAACTTCGTATCGCTTAAAATTAATGCTTCGATAGGAGCGCATTCTGCCAGACCCAATGTAAAATATTCCTAAATCATCAACTACTTAAACAATTTACAAATAAAAAAAACATTTTCCAGTGGACCAAATTGTAAATCTAAACCATTCTCGAATCCCTTTGAACACACACAAAAAATTTCATCAAAATCGCTCCAGTCGTCTAGGAGGAGCTCAGTGACAAACATACGAAAACAAGAATTACATATATAAAGATTATACAGATTATTAGACACAGTCAACTCAAACTGATACGCATCTGATAGCGAGAGACAAACGTTGTCCCTAGGCAAAGTAGATGTTACTGGTGTGTTTCTTATGCTAGTGAATCTAAGTACACATTTGCAATTATACTGGATACCCTTCCTTTCAAAACGGAATACGAGAATAGCGATAATTGTCCATTGACGCTGAAGCGTCACGAATAGGTAAGACGGTAGTAAGTCGAATAGGTTAATCTCAAATTCACATGATTTTGATAAAATATATAAATGTTAGTAGAAAGCCAGAATGTTTTTTCTTCTCATCTCTCTCTTCCCCTCTTTATCTATCTCTGTCTGTCTGTACATTACATCCCGAATTTAGGAAAATAATGTATCACATCTTATCCAAGCTTTCTTTTTTACTGCCCGAGATATGTATCCGAATTTCCTACCCGAAGAAGACCGCTAAGTAGTTATTTTGTTTAGCGCAGCAGGAGAAAAGTTGTCACTTTCTGCCCGAAGTCAAAAGTCAAATAAAGTGCTTTAACTCTATTCTGTAAATAATAAACAGTTACTTTAGTTAAATCTTTAACTTTTGTTTTCACCCATAAAATAATCATCTATATTAATTTGCCAGTTACTATTTAAATTATGCGCTTCGGCTATATTCGTAAAGCTTCAGAAATCCGAATGTATTTGAATGATATCCATGTAGAGTTGTTATGACACATAATAATTTCCCTTAAATTTAGATTATCAGCCAATTTAATAAAAGTATAGAGTGTTAAAAGAGTAAAAACTGCCGAAAAGCATAATTTAAATAGCAGTACCGTACGTTTATTTTTATTTAATATTTATGTATGAGCTAACAACAAAAAATAATAACAATTTGTCAAGTTTTTGCGAAGGAAAAACTGCACGAGGACGGCACGGCTATAAATATGAAATCAGATCTATTTCTGGCAGTATTCAAAGAGCTTACTCCAAAGCTTTTATGGAGTATCGTAATATGTAAATTGGTTGTCTGTTTCAGTATACTTGCAATATACCTATAGGGGCTATTATAATGAACTTGTGTATCACCAAACAAATAAATGAATAAAGGAATCAATAAATAATTAAAGTAAAACTAAAAGACTACTATGTGGTAGAGTTTCGCAGCGACTCGCTCGGGTTATTACCACCGCCTTACCTATTCCTGCCGCCATAACGTCATGACGTGTTCTGGTTTGGAGGGTAAGGTAGGCGGTAAACTTACTTTTGCTTGAGGCATAACATCCCTTCCTCAGGTTGGCAGTGCACCATTACCACCTTTAGTGTCTCTAAGCAGCGTGAATTTCTTACCATCAGGAAATCCGTCTGCTTATTTGCCTTACATTATCATAAAAAACAGTTTGGTATCCATAAAGCGGAAAGTGATCTGCTATCCATTTTTAATAGCCTACGCTTATTTTTGTATGTTCTAGATTTAATGTTCTGTAAAAGATTAGAAGCCAGAAGTTTACTAAATTTTAGGCTACAAAGATGAAAGGAAAGGTTATTCTAATTTTAATTTAATCTAGTCTAGTTATTAGTGGTATCTGAAAGAATTGCTACTGTGATTGCTACCATGTTTACTGACACAATTATGATAGTGACACCTGGAATGTCGGCACAAAATTTTAAAACATTTTGTTTTAATAATAATAATAACTAATACTCCTTTTAAAACGCAAACAATCACGTCTACAAACAAAGTGACATGGGAAAAATAACATTAAATATATTCTGTTACTTTTTTGGAACAAATTTCCTTATTGCGCGTTGTGAAAGGGGGCTAGACGGAAAAAAATCTCTCGAAAAGTTGTCACGACACTTTTTGCTATAGTAAGCTATTGTAAGCTGTACGGCGTGCGCATGTTTCTCTGTCTGTCTCGTTCCATCCGGGTGTCCCTTGACACCCCGCATCTTTTTTAGTGTTTAAATATTAAACATTACTGGAGCACAGAAATAAGTTCAAACGTTAATTATTCTAGTACAAACATCTAGCACAGCACATATTCTTTATTAGCTGTCTCGTCCGCCATTCCACGTAATTTTTCCATCCTAATTTTTCAATTTTTTTAAGACTTACTAACTGTTGCTCGCGAGTTCCAATACGAATGTAAATCACTTTTCGTGGTTATGTAGGAACAAAATTTAAAAAGGCGTCTTAAATATTAACCCACGCTATCTGCCACTAAACAAAATTTGATGAAAATACGTTTAGTACTTTTTGCTTGAAAAGTGAACAGGCAGACCACCTCATAAAAATCTTTCTTTTAAGTTGATATTTTAACTTCGTTGAAGTTGTATCTTATTTGTAGTCATAAATTCTTCTCCGTGTTGGTACGGACTTTATGACTGACTGACCGACCGAACAAACCAGCTGCCTCTCTGGCTGGCAACTGTGAATATAAGTCAAATTTGTTATTATCAACAAGAGTACTGATTGTAGATTGATAAACATAAACTTGCCCAGATAGGGATCTACTGCCTAAAACTTTTCCTATCGTCATAATTACACTGTCATGTTTCGGTCCAGGTAGTAGGGTAGCCGTTAGAAATCTTCCAAATGACACAGAATGTGACAAACATAACGAACGTGGCCACCGCCCACCACCACGAACAGATCACGAATAAAATCACATCTCGGAAAATAATGTAAATTGTCACGTGTGACAACCCAGATAGAACCCCACACAATGTACCTACCACCCACCACCGCGATCAGATCACGAATAGAGTCCGAACTTGTCAAAACTTTTTGAAGAACTCACTACAGAGCACACCAAATCGCACTCGACGTACGTACGAGGCATCTGTACAGTACAAACGATCACACGAATGAACACGAAAAAAGAAAAAAAATGAACCTGTCAATCGACGTTGACAGGTACCATACCATTCCTTGATTGATATTTTGTCGCTAATAATATGGCAAGCAACAAATTCCATTTTTAGATGTTTTAAATTGTTAGAAAATATATTTGATAACTTCAGATGAACTTTAAATGCCTTGTTCTAATTTTTTTATTATTATTATTATACTGGAAGGCAAACAGGCAAACGGATTTCCTGGTGGTAAGAAATTCACGCCGCATAGAGACACCGAAGGTAGTAATGGTGCGTTGCCAACCTGAGGCCGGGATGTTAGACATCGAGCAAAATTAAATTTACCGGCTACCTTACTCTTCTAACCGAAACACGTCAACGGCAAACACTGACGTTATGACGGCAGGAATATGTAAGGCGGTGGTACCAATCCGGGCGAGTCGCTGCAAAACTCTACCACCTAGTAAGATGTAACGATGTTAGTGACGGTAAGCACAAGATCGCCTTTTACGAGCTGCCTGGTAGGCTGCTGGCTTATTCTCCAAAGGGGGACTAACGCTGGGAAAACATTTGCAAACTTTTAGCATTTGCATAAAAATGTTGTAAGTATTCAACAACATAATATAATGAACGAAACGACTTACCATCTATAAGTCAGAAAATTTTTACAGCAACCCTTCTATATAATTACGTCTTTGTTGAGCATCAATGTTCTTTTGTTTCGAAGTAAAGCCTGAATAATAACAAAAGCTGCTAGACAAGGGAAGCGAAAACAATGATGTCTGCTTACTATAGAACTGAGAAGTGAAGATTTTTAAATAAATTTACGTCCATTCAAGTACATTTTTATGAAAAGTAATTTACATACTAATTTAGTAATTTTGAGTATTGGTTATTTATCTACTGAATTATATTTACATATTTTATCGCCTCTGTAATCAGCCTTAGTCTAGTAGTCTGGTGTTATCGACATCTAAAAGGTTTCGGGATTGATTTCCTACTCAAGTTATATCAAATGTGTTTTTTTTTTCAATTTTCTAATAAAAATAACGTTGCCCGAAATTATAAAAGTGCCCAGTTGACAACAGGTTCACCATCTACCATATTGTGGAACTAAATGGTACCTTCAGCTAATTGTTGGCGTCCTGGTTGTGCCTATGTCTACCTTTATTGGAATACTAGCATGAAGGCACTTACTTACGTGTTCTTGACGATACGTATACTTTCAGTGCGTAAAATTAGATTTTTTTAAAGTCTGTTACAACAAAACTTTTCAAACGTGAGTCAATTTTAATTATTATACTTTTATTATATACCGGTATTTATCGTGATTTCATTTAATCAGAACATCTCTAATTAACCGAACTATAACTTAGTTCTACAAGGTGGTAAATCTATTTTCAACCGGATACTTATCCAATACAGAGCAAAATAAATTATTTAATTACTATACTTACATTATACCAAATATATAAAATTATTCAAGCAATTCACTGGGATATTATTACTTCACAGCCCGTGTTGGTCCGGGCTCCTTTGCAGAATTGCCTTCCTGCCAGGCAGCTCGTAAATGGCGAGCATATGCTTACCGTCACTAACACCATTACATTATACTAGGTGGTAGAGTTTCGCAGCGACTCGCCCGGATTGGTACCACCGCCTTACCTATTCTTACCACCATTACGTCCAATGCTTGCAGTTGACGTGTTTCGATTCGGAGGGTAAGGTAGCCGGTAAACTTACTTTTGCTCGAGGCCTAACAACCCGGCCTCAGGTTAGCAACACATCATTACCACCTTTGGTGTTTCTAGGCGGCGTGAATTTCTTACCATCAGGAAATATGGCTGCTTGTTTGCCTTCAATTGCCATAAAAAAATATATCTACCTATTAGGAAAAGCGTGATCTATAAATAATTATTATCTAAGCCCACAGATATTAAATAATGTATCCAGTTACTGTGTGAACAATTTATCATATCCCTGTAACATAATATTTAAGGCGTATATCATGAATGTATTTAAAGATAACCCCCACATATCTCTTCTCATGAAAATTATCCTCAGGTTTCCCGGCGGATAGTTTTTCATATAGACATAATGCTCGATTAACACTCTGTAACGGTCAAACGGAAGTATGAACGCCATGTTGCCGGCAAGATAGCGGAAATATATCGCCGGATGTTGGTACCCATTATTCAGGAAAGGAATCTTCCGTTGTCACTTTATAAGTGCTCTTATTTCGGCCCTAATGTTTCGCGGCCAGTTGTCTATAAATTACATTAACTTCAATGAATATTAATTCGGTATTTGTATTTGAGATTATGACAGTATTTTTTGAAGTGAAAACTTCTTTAGCGGCTCACAAATTTTTTCGAATGGTTAAAAACTTCTAAACACGTAAGACGGACTCGTAAAATTCGTATGACGGATAGAGACTAAACAGCCGGCGCGGCGTAGGAGAGTTTCTACGGCGCGGCGAAAATGTATGCCTGCGCCTGCTGTTTCGTTTAGACGGCGCAGGGCGCTTGCGCGAATGTTCTTGTTGTGGTATTTGTGTACGATAGCGCAATTAATGAATATTGTATTCTACCACATAAATGATAGTACTTTCATACTGACAATAAAAGCAATTCGTGCAAAATTATTCCCTAACCATTCCAAAATATTAAAAATGTACAACGTTAATATTTAAGTTTTCGCTTCTGCCGGCACTCCTGGAGTGCAACCCGTCGTTTTTTGTGTTACGAATTCTATAAAATCTTAGCACAAGTCTTAGGTTTAAAAACTTACAATCAAAGTAGCACGTAAGAACTAGTTTCATGCATATGAATAAAACATTAATAAGTATCATAACTTACAAAAACCCTTTTAAGTTCACGAGTTTTGAAGAAATCAACAAACATCAATTAGAGATTCCGGTGAAGCGATTTCCCCTTTAATATTTTGTGGTTCAAGTAAAAATTTAAATGTATATAGGGAAATAAAAAAAAATCATAAAATCATATTTTCACAGCAACTAACAAGACATGAGAAACAGTAACATTTTTGCTCTTTACTAAACAAAAGACGGTGAGAAGAATGCACTACTAACAAACAAGCTAGAAAGCGATAAGTATTGGGAGCTCTATTCTAATGACTATTAACATTATTTATTTTGTTGTTTAAATACAGCTTTATATGTATGTATTAGTGACTCTAATTTCATAAACATACATGCCTCTTTTGAGTATTTTTATAATACTGCTAACACTGAGATATCCCCGACAAAACCAACATATAATGTACCTAAAAATCATTTCAATCATGTAAGCGTTCAAACAAAACAATCCGTATTGACATCGGTGCTAGTATAAATATCAATGTAAATTGATTATCTGCATATAATAATAGATTTGTTATTATGTCGATGTCCTTATGTTATCTTTTGTCTTCGTAGTAGTCTACGTCGTAGTTATTTGTTCCGAATATTAAATTTATATACGTACTAGCTGCCCGCCCTCGCTTCGCTTCGGTTATTCAAGAATAAAAATCCTACTAATATTATAAATGCGAAAGTTTGTGAGTATGTCTGGATGTCAGGATGTCAGTATGGATGGATGCAGTAAACGCACATGTCTTTGCTACGCTTCAACGATATTTAATTTTGCGCCCGGAGATTTTAACTTTTTGATAACTCATTAGTTGTTATTTTTTTTCTGATAATGTAAATGGCAATTATGATTTAAATTACACGCATAACGTATCTAACAGATTTATTTTATTACGGGTTAATACTGTATTGTTAAAAATATGTTCTAAAGTAACCCTTCATTTTGCTGTTTTAAGTAAACGCAAAGAAACGGTTATTGCGGGTTATTCTTTAAAGATAGACATATACCACTACTTACGTTTTTGTGATCTTAGATTGCCTCTTACGAACTGCCTGTCAAGAAGACAGATTTTCCAATAAAGGGCCCAAAAAAAACATAGATATAAATTCGTACAAAATTTTCAAATGCTCTTTTGTTAACTTTGCAAGCGAACAAAGCTTGTAATAGGTAACACATCCTTACTAGCTAGGGTGGCTAAATCTGACGTTTATTTTTTGTCATATATTAACCCCTTCTCATTTGTTTTTTTTTTTTGCAAAAGACTTGGACACTTTTTTACTAATTCTAATCGCTTAGCGCTTAAATTTGTGGCTGCACTAAAATTGTGTACTACACATAAAAAATTTACCGCTCCCCAGAGAGACGTCATCAGGCTAATGACATGTTCTTTTGATGACACGTGCCTGCCGCGTGCCACGATCACCAAATAGTTTTTATATAGTCACATACTGTAAATGTATAATATTTAGCAGCTCGTCAGATTTTTTAAATCATGCTTGTTATGGATGTCTACTTTTAAATAATTTAAAGTTATTGCTGCAGTGGTAAAAACTAAAGTTGTGTTTCAGTTTGAAAGCCTGTTCATATTGTAACATAATTTCTAGTTAGTAAAACTAGTTCATAGAGTCAGCAACAACTCTGTTACTGAGGATTTGGTAGGCCTATTAATACTAATATTAAACCAGTGTTTGCTTTTATGATGGTCTAGATACTTAAGAAACAATATGTAGTATATTGTTTGTATATGTAATGTGTAGGGTTAGCCCTTAGTGCCTTATGTACAATTTGCCTGTTTGCCTGACAGCTCGTAAGAAACGAGCATAGACTTAAATGGGTAGTTACCAACCAGACCACTTTGGGTAGAATACACCGCCGAAACTATTGCAGCTGCCATAACAATAAATAAATAAATATTCCTGGACAAGTTACACAAATTGAATCTAACCCCAAATTAAGCAAATTATATGCTTGTGTTATGGGTGTTAGTCAACGATATTATTACATAGAAATACTTAAATAGATACCAGAATAAATTTAATAAGCACCCAGACCGGAAATGCGGACATCCAAATGTTCATCACACAAATGCCTGCCCCCGTCGGGAATCAAACCCGAGCCTCGCGATTCGTCGATGCAGTTAGGCGAATACGCTAGCCACTCGACCAACAAGGCGGTCAATAATGTCATATTTTATTAAATCAGGCGTTACTTTGCGGAAAAACCATTATAACAGATCTAGAATAAGTCTTTAGTTTGCTAATTACGCGTCAGCAGTGTAATTGTTGTGGCGGGTGAACTGCCAAATGACACAGAATGTGGCAAGCCTTACTAACGTTCCCACCGCCCAGGTAGGGTTGTCACATATGAAAGACGTGACAATTTACATTGTTACCCGAGCTCTTACTTTATTCGTGGTCTGGTCTCGGTGGTAGGCAGTATAAGAAATTTTACGATTTTCTATATCTACGTTTCGATTCATCATCAGATCAGCTCCACGTTATACTGATTTTGCATTATCATCCGATTTACAGATGCGTGCAAAATTTAATCTCAATCGAAAATAGAATCAAATTGAACTTGCAAGGTTCCATCTGGACAAACAAACATACATATATACATTGCAAGTGAATTAATATCTATTAGGCCTATTATAAAGGAAGTACTTTTTGTTCAATCCCTTGAAATCTCGATCTTTCCGAAGGCTAGAGGAACACATTATAAAATTAAAAAGAAATCGCCGGACAAATCACGCTAACAGAATTGAACTCCAAAGTAAGCAAATTATACGATTGTGTTAATGCTTGAAGAAAGGAATATATTCTTTAGAACACATCTTGAAAAAACTATTACATAACTTATAACTACTTGAATACCTTCGAAAACTATATTCACCTATTCATACAGGGCTAAGGTTTCGCCGCGGTACAATATATCAATTTTATAGCTACACTCATAACAAATTGTGCGTTTCTAGCCAAATTTCTATTAGCATATGGATATCTGGGTAATGGCATATAACGTATGTAGCTTGAATACGTTTACATTTATGAGGAGTTCTTTTTATCCAAGAATTATATGAATCTGGCGTTCGCTTACCCACACAATAAGTTTTGGATTAAAATATTATGTGGATTAATATGATTTTAAAATAGACATACAATGTAATGTATTAGCATAATTATTATTATTTTATAAAAATGTGGTTTTCATGAACCGTGTTGGTCCGGGCTCCCTTGCAGAATCTGCAGAATTGACCATCTGCCTTCATGTGCCAGGTAGCTCCTAAAAGGTGAACAAAGGATTACCGTCACTAGCACCATGACATCTGCCTAGATGGTAGAGTCTTGCAGTGACTCGACCGGATTGGTACCACCGCCTTAACTATTCTTGTAACTATAATATCGCGCTAGCCGTTGACGTGTTCTGGTTTGGAGAATAAGGTAGCCGGTAAACTTACTTTTACTCAAAGTCTAATATCCCGGCCTAAAGTTGGCAATGTACTATTACCACTTTTGGTGTCTCTAGGCAGCGTGAATGCCTTAACATCAGGAAATTCGTCTACTTGTTTGCCTTTCAATATCATAAAATGTCAAAGACAGTCAGGGCCTATATATGTAGCAGACCTTAAAGATGTGTTGCGGTATAAGACTATTATGCAAGACTATTGACTAATTTAGACGCCATTACACACATAAAAAACAGTTACTTTTTCTGTACTAATAGTTCACAATTTTCTTTAGAATACGCAGCTTTTTTTAATGACTAATTTGTTACTAATCGCGAGTTTCTTACAACTTTACTGGGCTTTGTGGGCCGAGCAGAGTGCTCAGCCCAAGACATCATTATTTGAATTAATTGGACTGTTACTTACAACGCCAGCAACAAGGGCTGTCTTCCTAAAGACCGTACCTCAACTTGGTGATGCGTTCTGGTTACTGGGTGGACTTGATGGAGGAGTAGTGGCGGCTCGTCGTTCGGCGTTAGGCGCCGGGCGCAAAGGAGGTCTTCGTCGCCGAGACCGGTGGCGACGGTGTAGTGTGATGTTGTTATTTTGTGAGTTCGTGTTCAGGTTGGGAGGGAGAATAGCGTTTTCCGCGGTTATTTGGTCTGGAGGATTCGATGACATGGGAACAACTAGTTTTATTAATACTAAGCGGTAGATCCAGCCTGGGCCGATCGCCAATAAATAACGTTCTGAAAAGTTAAAATAAATTGAAAGTGTAATGTGAAATAATCAAAAAAATGTACGTACAAAACGTAGTAATTACAATTACAAGTCATTTAACTTAGCTTTGAATATTTAAGCCCGACCCAAGCAACGCAATCAAATAATTAAATTCTCAAAGTTTAACAATTTGACGTAACACAATTATAATGCTGTCTGTCAAAGGCAACTTTGCTGAAAATGGCCAATTATATGATAGACAGGTATGCGGGATTCGGAGAAATTGATATAAAAAAGTCCGACGTCAGGCTGGGCCTCTTGAAGTCCCGAGTTCAATCCCAGGGTTGGGCAAAAAAATAGGAAATGTGAATTTTCAATTTTCTAATAAAAATAGCATTGCCAAGTTGGCGATAGCTTTGCCACCTATCACATTGTGGAACTTAGTGTCTTGTGCTAGTCGTGAGTGCCCTGGTTGTGCCTCTGCTTACTACTTCGGGTAAATGGGCGTGAAGATATTTTTTTAGTAATTTAAGAAAAAGTACGACACTATTTGACGATTCAATAACTTAATTTGTTCTAATGTAGTTGATTAACGAAATACGAAGCGTATTCAAAGACAAAAATTGGCCATGCAAGAATTAGCAAGCATTTAGGGTTCTGTAGTAACAACCATAGCTTAGGAACATTGTTATTGAGATATTTGACAAGGTGACCCAAAATACAGTTATCATTTTCACTATCAAAAGACAATAGTTTTCCCCGTGTTGGTCCGGGCTCCTTTGTAGAATAGGATTATTCTAGGCAGATGGATATCTGCCTTCCTTGCCAGGCAGCTCGTAAAAGGGGAGCATAGGCTCACCTTCACTAACACTGTGACATCTGACTATGTGGTAGAGTTTAGCAGCGACTCGTCCGGATTGGTACCACCACCTTACCTATTCCTGGCGCCATAACGTCATGACGTATTCCGGTTCGGAGGGTAAGGTAGACGGTAAACTTACTTTTGCTAACAGGCCTAACATCCCGGCCTCAGGTTGGCAACGCACCGTTACCACCTTTGGTGTCTCTAAGCGGCGTGAATTTCTTAACATCAGGAAATCCATCTGCTTGTTTGCCTTCCAATATCATAAAAAAAAAAGTACTTGTGTAAATAACTAAGTATGCTGAGGATGTTTACTTAGAAATATTACACGGCGAAGCGATTGCCGTGTGTAAGATCGTGCAGTTTTTAATAAACAACAATTTTCATAATTCAAATCATCATAACCGTACACTGGATCGGTGTCCGGTCTAATGTGATATCCGACGTTTTTAAAAATCTCAAATTACCTATTTGTAAAAGTTAAAAGGTTTTATTGACAGTTACGGATTACTTTTTTTAATTTTTAACTTTCTGATTTTAAATGTGTAAGTTTTAGTTTAACGTATGGGCAGCGCTTTTCCTATTTTTTTAATAAACAAAAACGGCCTCATATGAAGTACTGTTCTCAACTGTGGGCAGGGGCTCCACAGTACCAGCTCCTTCAGTTTGACCGCATTCAACGTAGAGCAACTCGAATTGTCAATGACCGGGCTATTACCAATCGGCTTTATTCTTTGGCGTTGCGTAATGAAGTTGGGTCACTCAGTGTTCTCTACCGCATCTATCATTGGGAAATGCTCTGAGGAGTTGTTTGGTTTAATTACAGCCGCTGATTTCCACCTTCGGACATCGCGTCAGAGCTTAAGGTATCATGCCCATCATTTCGATGCGTGGCGATCTACAATTGTGCGATTCCGAAGACATTTTTTACCCCGTATAACACCTTTGTGGAATCAGTTACCGAGGGTGGTATTCCCAAACGATTATGACTTAGGAACTTTCAAGAAAAGAGCGTACTCATTCCTTAAAGGTTGGCAAAGCATCTGTGATACTCTTGGTGTTGCGGATGTCCGTGGGCGGAAGTGATCACTTTCCATCAGGTGACCCACTTGATTGTTTGCCTCCTCTTCTTTAAAATTAGTTTAGGACGTAACATTCAGATGGACGAGCTTACGTATTTAATTGATTGGTTGACAATATAATATTCAGTAAAGGTTAATGCAGGTTTTCCTTCAAATTATTCAATAAATTATAATAAAGTGTAGTTCTCAAACAAATAAAAACTTCTGGCACCTAATATTACATAATGTTTTTTGAATAAAGTTATGATACAATAATAAAAAAACTCATAAACATACATGAACTATGAAACCATTTAATTTTTTGGACAGTTCCGTAACAAATAATGCTTTATTGCCATGTGAATAAATCTGAAAGCATTAGGTACTTATACAATTAAAAAAGACATTTAAAACCCCATCAACCCTTATCAGTTATGATAACTGACATAAACAGTTAATTCCCGAAGACAATTCAAATTATATCGCGAAAACCCTCCATCATTACAAAGACCCGTTAACCATTAATCAAAAGGTATCACACGTTTTTTACAACCAAAGGGTGCTTTTCAATAGCACCCCTTCCAAATATTGGTTTTTGTCCGTATAGCTAGCGTCCAGTAAGAGCAAAGGCATGTTTTTCCATTTATAACCGCACGCACGTTCGCGATATCTTAGCCTCAATGCAGGCTTCCACTATAGTATTTTATACAACGTCATTAAATTCTGAATATAAAGTGAGGGAATGACAAAACAGGAATTAATTTCAGATATGTCGTACGGTTCGTTGCACACCCTGATATAGAATACATACGGACGGGAAGTTTGTTGTGCAATTCAAAAATAGTTACACAGATAGATGTGAACTAACCCTTTATTTAACCGCGTTTATTTAACCCTTTGCGCGTAAGCAGTGTAAGTTGTGTCAAATAGTTCTACAAATAACACAGAATGTGACAAGCCTAACTAACTTTCTCATCGCCATTTCCGCGACCAGAACACGACACACGGGTCACTCGAGTCACTCGTGCGTCGTCGTTTGTACAGTACGGTCGATTTGTTGAGGATGTCTCGGGGTCGAGGCGGAACGTAAGTCGAGTGCGATTTGGTGTTCTATGTGGTGAGTTCTTCGACAAAGTTGGCAAAGGACGTGACAAGTGGTATTGTTTCTCAATTTCAGACTCCTATCGTGATCTGGTCGCGGAGGTGAGAGGTGAGAACTTTAGTTAAGATTGTCACATGCAAAGGACGTGACAGTTCAAATTGTTTCCCGAGCTCTTTCTTTATTTGTGTTCTAGTCGCGGAGGTGGGCGGTGAGAAAGTTAGTTAAGCTTGTCACATTCTGTGTCACTTGAAGAACTATTTGCCACAACAGTTAGGTACACTGCTTACGTGGAATTAGCAAAATAAAGGCTTATTTTACATCTGTTATACTGGATTTCTGTAAATTAACGCCTG
>NJDC01000263.1:35406-48288 GCA_002245475.1 Calephelis virginiensis | reverse complement strand
GTTGGGATATTATGCCCCGAGCAAAAGTAATTTTACCGGCTACTTTATTCTACGAACCGGAACAATTCAATAGCAAGCGCTGATATTACGGCGGCAGGAATAGGTAAGGCGGTGGTACCAAACCAGGTGAGTCGCTGCGAAACTCACCTCCTAGTCAGTTGTCACGGTGCTAGTGATAGTAAGCCTATGCTCGCTTTTTACACGCTGTCTAACAGGTAGGTAGATGGTCTATTCTACAAAGGAACTCGAACCAACACGGAGGAAAATATTACAGAAACGACATCATTTGATATTTAGCTTAGTACCATAATGAAGATGCATTAAAAAACATTATTTTTGAAATGCAGTGTATCAGTTCAAACGTTTTGTGACTATGTTGCATCAAATTTTGTTTACTCTAATAAATTTACTTTTATTGTAATACAATACGAGTAGTACTGAACTTCGGCATCACATTTTTTTAAAAACGCCAACAAGTTACATAGCCCAGGCCCAGCCAATGCCCGGCACATTAGCAGGTAGATAGTTATAGACAGGGAATATAAATACTCTTTACAAAGAGGTTATAGAGGTTATAAAAGTCCGACACCGTATTCAGAAACAACGATGTTGACAACGGATGACAATTGTTTAATTCACTTTTAGCAAAAGAAATACGCATACAGCCACATTTCTACCAAAACCTACCAAGTTAAACAGTATTTAACTAAGCATTGTCAAAATGTACTTTATAAATAACAAATTTTTAAACAATGTTTAAGGCTTAATCAAATGATTAGTTAAGAAATGTTTAGGAGGTTATTTAACTATTTTTTATGAATAAGGCAGTTAGTGTCTTCAGCTAGTCGTGGGTGCCCTGTTTGTGCCTCTGCCTATCTCTTCCGAGGATATGGGCATGAAGATACTAACTAACTAACCATTCAAAAAAGGGCTTGACACACAGAGTCCCTAAGTGGTGGGCTATTCTACGATCCCATGATTTCGACATTATCTATAAAGAAGGCAAAAACATGGCTCACGCAGACTTTTTTCGCGTAACTTTTTTCTAGACATTCAAGATGATGTGGCAGAATCTAAAATAACAACACACAAACCGGTACCTTCTAAAAACGTTAACTCTTCGGAACTAGATAAAGGATGGCTATCTGTACAACAACAACGAGACTCTTAAATTTTAGACTTGATTACTAAAATACAATCTAATTAATAACCCTCTGAAATCGCTCACACTTACGATATTAGACAAGGCATACGGTACCCCGTAAAATAGAGCTTGCTAAAACTACTAAGTGGTTACCAATCCTTCTACACTCTCTAATATGGTCGCTTATTAGCCACGTTCATAATTATAGTGTAAAACATCTGGGTCATGAAAAGACACTAGATAACTTGTACCAACTTTACTGGCTTAGTAACATGTTCAAATATGTAAAGAAGTTCATAGATTCTTCTGTTGTTTGCAAGTCTTCAAAGGGACCATCACGTGCCCATCAAGTATGCCTACACCCAGTCCCCAAGATTTTACTTCCATGGCATACTGTGCACTTAAATCTTACAGGAAAACTCGGTGGTAAGAGTAACCGTAAGGAATAATGTTCTGTTATTATTGATGCTTTTACGAAATATGACTTACTGAAGCGCACGTCGCTTTAAATTCCACCGACGCTATCAAAGCAATAAAAGACTCTGTACATTTATTAGGAGCACCAAAGAGAATAATAACCGACCACGGACGTTCTTACGACAATATCGATTTCAGAAACTTCTTATAGACAATAACATTGAGTTACAACTTATTACTACGGGTGCCTCCAGAGCCAACGGGCAAGCGAAACGCGTTATGAGAACTCTAAAGACCTTGCTTATTATAACTGAAAGCTACTATCATAGTTAATAACACTTATTAGCCCTCTACGTAGGGTTACGGTTTTCTTCCCAATCGCGTTTATATTTGGAGAACAAGGTAACTAGTAAAGTATTTCTAGAGTCGCTGCAAATGCTGATAATCCTAGTAGGTTAGATTTAGAATCAGCACGGTTTAGTGCGTCAAATAGTATAAAGAGACTAACTCAGTCTGTTGTCATTCGCTTTAACCGACGTAAGGCTAAAATAAGACCTTTTTCTATTGGAGATTTTGTTTTCGCAAAAAGTGAAGTAAGACACCAAACAAAGTTGGACCTAAAGTATAAAGGCCTTTATAAAATCACTGTCATTCTAGAAAATGATTCTAACGAATTGAGTCATATTAAGGGGACTAATGGAACGTACAAATTTGCTCATGAAAACCTACGCAAAGAACTCCATGGTCTGTTATTAGGTTTTATAGATGCAGTCGAAACTTATGATGACAACGTGACGGCGGATGCTAGCCAGAACATTGTTATTCATGAAGCTGATCGTAATAGTGTTAACATAGCTTTGGCTAATGATGTTTAAGATGAATTTTCAGATAGCGACACTTTATCTGTTTATAGTAGTCCTGTATCGACTAGTTCTCGTACTTTAAGCACTAATAGCAATATTTTAGAAGATTCAATTACTGATTTATCTGATACCATTAGCGTTGTAACTAAAGCCATTGTACACCAAGATTACCATCAAAAAATGAGAGAGACATAAAAAATGTAGTTAAAATAAACTAATAAAAAAAGAAGAAAAGAAAAAAAAACTGTACAAAAATGTAGAAAAGAGTCATTGTAGGGAGTCCAGTCCTATGACTTAGCTAAAGGAGTCGCATTCTGGTCTAGCATTTCAGCTACAGAGATTGCGATCCGATCTTTAGCATTCGCTACAGGTATTTACGGTCTAGCTCACTTAGCTAAAGGGATTTCCGGTCTAGCACACTTCGCTAAAGGGATTTTCGGCCTAGCGCACTTAGCTAAAGGGATTTCCGGTCTAGCACACTTCGCTAAAGGGATTTTCGGCCTAGCGCACTTAGCTAAAGAGATTTCCGGTCTAGCACTTTCCAGTCTCCGGTTTTAGATACTGATTAGAGAGAGGTATTTGTAATATGCTGAAGGGGTTGCCGGACCAGCACGTTATCGCAACCTTTTGATTATTGACCACATAAATTACGGATTTGTCAGGATGAGCGAACTGGTTTTTGTTATGTTCCCAGGAGCTCAGAAGACGCTCGAGGACGAGCGTATGTCAGTATGGCCGTGACGGCGCCACCGTCAATGTTTTGCAAACCACGTGCCACAGGCAAGCGGTGACGAGCGATAGCAGCTTTACGTTATTTCAATCCCACCGCCAGCCTATCTAAAGGCGGCGCCAACCGATGAGTCGGCATTCTTTCGTCGACCGCCGGCGAGTCAATGTTGCAATTTTGTTCAAAGTTAAAATTGAGTTAAATAATTGAAAATAATATTACATTCGAATAAATCAAGATATCAAGAGACTTTTGCGTTTTTTTTTTGCGCCTCTATTGGTACCTAAGAGAAACACATTTTTAGACCGAAAGTGTCATAGATTTGGACACGTAGCTTACGAGACGTAATATACATATGCCAATTCATGGTAAAGGCTCTGGTATAGTACGTCACATATTACGTGTAAACTATAGGTAAGGTGGTGGGTTGTCTATTGTTTTCCCGTAGAATATATGCCATATATTCAAATGCCAGAATTTCATTTGCCCGAATTTTCGCTTGCCCGAATGTTTTGTTGGCCATAACATACTTGTGACACACTCTTCTTTGCCCTAAAATTAGTTTCCATAATGATATGAGTGCCATACGTATTGCTATCCATTTTATTAATTGCAATAATATTATTCAACAGAATCTTTAAATGCCTTACGAAAATTTGTATTTGCATTAAGTAAAATGTGAATTGTAATAAATTTGTCACAGTACTATTATGCATTTGTAATAAGTATATGACAGTATGATTACATATTATAGTTGTTTTTATTTCTAGTACATATTAATCTAGTACCTCTTTACGGCCAAAGTCACTTCCGTTCAAAATTAACCTAACTAACCCCTTTGTTCAAAAATGATTAGCTTTCTGGCATTTCGCCGGCGCTGCCGCGGCACGCTCGCTTCGCTCGCTCGGCTCGTGCGTTGTCTTTCATGTTCTAACCTAACCTAAGCTAACCAAACCAAACCATACCAAAATCTATTGATCTCTTAGTATAAAACGAAATTACGTTCTTTTTCTAGAAGTTATTTTGATGGTACATGATGTTATGAGTTGTGATAATACGGCTTACAATCATGCAAGCAAATGATATTATTGAAATTTACTTTATGGGGAACAAAGTTTCTAGCATGTGACTAATAGAGTAAACAATGAGTATGACATATTATGTCTGTTGACCATTATAGCAGATGAAATAATGGCATATGAAATTCTGGCAAATGGGTGTTACCGAAATTGGTGGTACCAGTTTTGTCACCTCTATGGTCTAGCGGTGCGGTGTTGGACTTGACTTTTTTAAGTTCTTGAATTCGGCTCCGGTTAGGTCCAAGCTACAAAATGATAATGTGTTTTTCAAATTTCATATAAAACCAACGATATTGAATATGAGCTTATTTGGCGATAGGCTTGCCACCTATGACATTATGGGACCTAGTGTCTTTGGCAAGTTATGAGTGCCCTGGTTATGTCTCTATTTTCCTTTTTGACGATACGAGCATGAAGATACTTTATTAAGAATCTGGGCGAACTTCTTCTTTGCTTTTTAATATCTACTTAGTTCATATCATGTAAGTCATGATTTTTGTGTCATTATAAACAAAACAGCTTAAAGAAGAAAAGAAGAATCAACACAAAATATAATATTGGAATAAAGTACAAAAAATCCTAATAAAAACCTCTATGAAATTTATCATAGCTATTAGAGGGATATGAAGAACGTATTTCAAGCACAGGTGCACTGATTTGCCAACTTGCCATATTTTTGTGAGAAAGTAGAGTTAGGAATAAATTGTATAATTTATTCGTACTCTACCTTAATATGTATATTTTGTTCTGTTGCATTTTCGTATACTGAGTGAAAGTTTTTTTTTTGTAATGTTCGTTTTTTTTGTTACGTTGAGTGATTTTTTTTTGCCTGTGAATGCATGCATGGATGTAAAGAATAAAAAACTAAAATAAGTCGACACGAATAAGATAAGATAGTGGACTAGTACACTTCTATGCTATGGCAAGAGACGACCGTGGCTTAGATGTTCTAGGTACATTAATATTTTGTGTTCCCAGGGTATTGCCAATCGTGCAAATCCAACAGCTGCAGTTACTCTGCCCTTTTGACTGTTATTATAGCAGCAGGAATAAGTAAGGCATGGATCGCTACCCGGACGCAGCACTTTACTATCAGTGGTCTTTACTATCAGTAGTCTTATTGGTAATGTGACCGTTTAACCTTTGCTTACTTCTAATGAGCTGCCTGGTAGAAAAGCTTCTGGTCTATTCCACACAAGATATCCAGACCAACAAGGTGGAGATTTTCTGAAGTGAATTCCTCTTAAAAATAATGCGTGGTTAGAGATGCTTAATAAAACTGTTATTGTAAACCATGAAATAAATGACGGAAAAACTAGGCATAGTAACTGCAAAATCCGAATCTATTTCGTTCGGCGTTACAATTTGATAGTTATTTTTTCGAAAGACAGCAAATGTTTTCGAAACGGTCCCACACACATTTTATTACCACCCTACTAGTAGTTTTTCAGTTATACTTAATAATACATACATTTTACACCACTAGTCAGACTAATGTCGTAACTTCTTGGAATCTTGACCTATCTTTCTAAAACAGAACCATCAAAATTGTTTTTTTTAAGAGTAATCACGTAATAAACTTACAAAAAAACATACAATCGAATTGAGAACCTCCTCCTTTTTTGGAGTCGGTTAAAAACTAGAATTATTTATTTGTTTCTTTTCCTTTTAATCACATGGTTTATTTTTTTGCTTCAGAAAATGTACGAATAGGTATATTTATTTCACATAAGTATATAAACAATTTTTTGGATCGTTCTTCATAAATTTGCTTAATAATCTTAATATTTACAAACGGTCGCAATCAGAGACGTCAATTATATATAATTAGTCATTAAGTCGATATTTCCTACACAAAATTGTGATTTGTTTTTTTATAGAAGAGGATGCAAACGAGCAAGCGGATCACCTGATGGAAAGTATCACCTCCGCCCACGAACATCCGCAACACCAGAAGTATCACAGATGCGTTACCGACCTTTAAGGAATGAGTAAAAGAAAAAAGAACTCTTTTCTTGAAGGTCCCTAAGTCATAATCGTTTGGAAATACCGCCCTCGGTAACTAACTTCACAAAGGTGTTATACGGGGTAAGAAATGTCTTCGAAATCGCACAGTTGTAGATTATAAAGATAAATTAAATGTTAATTGATGTCATCAAGGGCAGCCACAAGATACTTACCTATATTTTATTAAAATTACTTTTATTTATTTGGGAATTTTTGTTTCATTTAATTAAAGCACAGATTTTAAGTTTGCTGGATAGAAACAATTATTGACATAAAACACATTATATTTATATTCACTGCCTCGTTGGTCGTGAGACTAGCGTATACGCCTGCCTCCAATGACTAACCACGAGGGTCAGATTCGATTTCCAACGGTTACAGACATTTGTGTGATAAACTTTTAAGTGCCTGCATTTTCCGGGTCTGGGTGTCTATTGAATTTATTCTTGTATATATTTAAGTACTTCTATATATTAGGTTCGTGTGCTAACATTCATAGCACAAGCGTATAATTCTCATTTATTCACACTACCTCCTATTTCCCACGTTTATACATTTAACATAAATAAACGTTACTAGAAAAAAAAGACCTAAAACGGTAGTCTTTTAACGAAACAATCATTGGTCGGACGACAAACTGAGGAATCTCCTTACAATGTTCACGAAACACTGAGTGTTCTCTACCGCATCTATCATAGGAATGCACTCAGGAGTTGTTTGGTTTAATTCCAGCCGCTGATTTCGAACTTCGTACATCGCGTCAGCTTAAGGTATCGTGCCCATCATCTTGATGCGTGGCGACCTACAACTGTGCGACTTCGAAGACATTTCTTAGCCCGCATAACACCTCTGTGGAATCAATTACCGAGGGCGGTATTCCCAAGCGATTATGAATTAAGAACCCTTTAGAAAACAGCGCACTCATTCCTTAAAGGTAGGCAACGCATCTGTGTTTCTCCTGGTGTTGCGGATGTCCGTGGGCGGAGGTGATACTTTCCGTCAGGTGACCCACTTGATCGTTTGCCTCCTCTTCTATAAAAAAAAACAATGCGTGCCGTCCCTAAAACAGCAGCCTTTAAATTCGGAAAGCCATACCTAAGAGCAAATTGCTGATGAATAATCTTGGCTACTTGGTTATGCTGAACTTCAGACCTCCTCCTAAGTTAGATCTTAGTTTTTACTTTTTGTACATTTAATATTAAATAATTACAAGTTGAGCACTTTTTATATGTAGTAATCAAAGCCATCTGAATAAAATATATAAAAGTTATTGTTCTAAAGAAATTATATTAGTATTATTTGTGGTAGTAAACATATGTGTGAAGACTATAACGTATATTGTTTGATTGGTAGAGAACGTTAACAAGCATTGAGAACGCGTAATCTCAATTTATCTGTACCTTAGTTTAGTATAACCTACAACAAAGTTAATATAAATAATCAAAACACCCATCCATATCGCAATAATCTGATACACAATCTCTCATATTTTAACAAAGCCTTACAAAACATTTAAAGCACAAGCTAATAGCCAATATGCGAGGCCGAAATTGCTTTTGTAACAATGTTTTCCCTAACTAATATCGAGTTAAATCCATTACCACCATCTTCGATTACGTGAGTATCGATTTCATTCTTTTTGCTTACAAAGCTATTTTCATTAAACCGTTCTCAAAGGCTAGTAAAAAACCTCTTTACTTTGCATACGTTGCTTGTAAAAGAAATGCTTCAATTAGAAAGAATTTATATTAAACTTCTTTGTAATAGCAATCCGATGTCGACTGAATAAGGAACTAGAGAGCCATTATTTCGTCTAGATAATTATATTTTTGCAAATATTCATCATAGATATTAAAAAGATGATATGGTGACAATGCTATGCCGTAAAGTCTAAATTCAAAATTCTGGTTTTAAGACCAGACCAGAATTTTGAATTTCGACTTTTGAATTTTGAATGATTTTTGTAAACCAGTAAACTAAAAACAAGTACTGTAAAGTTTTATTCAATTGACAGATTATCTTTGATATTAAATAGCTAAAGATTTTTTCGTAAATTGAAGATATTCTAGTGAAAATGTTTAGAATATGTGCGACTTACTCTCCGGTTTGACAAGAGTGAAAAGTTTTTTCAGATATTAGTAATTTTGACAATTTTATGTACTGTTATTATTACTAATGTTGAACTGCAATTATCATTAGTTAGACTAATTAATGGATGCTGAAGTCCGTGTCACAAATATTTCTAAAACCGAGAAGTTTCATATTTGATTTATAGATAGTACAACACTAGAATTTCAGAAAACATAATAATAATAAAGCACCTCCATTTCCTGAAAAACATACATGTAATGCAACTGATAACCCACTCTGACGTGATGTCAGCTTTTGAGCAAAAATTCGTATTGGAATTGATCCATCCATTCAAAAGTTATGATGTCATACACAAACTCGAACTCGTTTGTCGAGTAGCTAACGTACACGCCTAACTACACCGAACAACCGCGAGGCTTGGGTTCGATTTCCGACGGGGGCAGGCATTTGTGTGATGAACATTTAGATGTCTGCAATTCCGGATCTGGGTGTTTCTTAAATTTAATCTGTTATCTATTTAAGTATTTCTATGTATTGGTATCGTTAACTAGCACCCATTACACGAGCATATAATTCGCTTACTTTGGGGTAAAAAAGAACTCACACCCACATAAAGAGAATAAAAATTAAAAAGTACGACATATTCAGAAACAGCTCGATGAAGCTTCTAAGTTTTATCAAAACATACTTAATTATTCAAATTATTTTTACAGCGTTTGCAAATATTCCATAAAAATATTGAAAAGGTGAATAAGTGACAGAATAACTGACAGGTTAGCTGATGAGCTATAGATGTATCGGACCATTTTAAATAAGCCAAGTTTTTGTTATTATATTTCATCTTTACGAACCTCAATCATTTTGTAGGACCGATCAGATAAACGTAATACCTACGTAAAAAAATATTTTCACATTCATAGTCCCAAAAAGGTAGGCAGAGGCACAACCAGGGCACCCACGACTAGCCGAAGATACTAAGTCCCACAAAGTGATAGGTGGTAAGCCCATCGCCAACCGGGCACATATACAATCCCGGGCAACGTTAACCTTATTAAAAATATTGTCCGACCCGGGGATTGAAACTGGGACCTCAAGAAGTCAAATCCGACGCTGGACCACTAGACCACAGAGGCGACTAACCAACCAACGTAATACCTACGTAACGTAAAAAAGCAGTAACATAAATGTAGTAAGACAGCAAACAAGCACACAGCTCTCATGATGGTAAGACACACTCGTGGTCTATGGACATCATAGATCTTGTAAGACTATCAATGTCCTGGAACTGGTGATAAGCCTTTTGATACTACACAACCCTCTGAACCGGAATATGACGCTATCATTATGTCTGTGTTAATAGTAAAGGAGTAGGATTTCTAAAATCCTGTGGGGGTGAAATTCTTTCTTTCTTTCAAAATTAGAGTTGGACTTCTGGCCCGGCCAAGGAACTGCACGGCATTCTACCACAAGTGGTATTCTACCAAGAATAGTTATGACCCAGTAAATATATGCACGCCTCGTATGAATTTCCAGGATGAGAGACTGGTAGTTCAGTCTATACAGAGAACCTGGCCCAAAATTCCGAATTTTACACTCGTGGGGCAAATTGGGAGATGAATGAGACGCCGGGATAAATCTTGGACATATGTGTTTCATAAAGAATCTTGTATATACAATTAGTACTTTTTAAAGTGAGAATTTTTTTGGAAGTCTCTTCACCTTTACTCACTTCTTCTTTTAGTTTTTCGCCTCTGTGGTCTAGCGGACCAAGTGTTGAACTTGACTCCATGAGGTCCCGGGTTCGACTCCCGGGTCGGGCAATGAATAGAAAATGTGGTATTTTCCAATTTTCTTATTAAAACAAAATGCTGTTCGGGATTGGATATGTGCCCGGTTGGCGATAGGCTTGCCACCTATCAAATTGTGGGACTTACTGTCTTCGGCTAGATGTGGGTGTCCAGGTTGTGCCTCTGCCTAACCCTTCGGGGATACGGGCGTGAAGATACTTTACTTTACCTTTTTTTGAAGTCTGGTATTGGTGTTATGAGCTCTCATGTTTGTCCCAGGTTTGGACCATGAGAAAGAAAATGTGTTCTTTCAACTTTCTAACAAAAACAACATTGCCAGTAATCGGACCTATGCCCGGTAGACATTAGAGTTGATACCTATTACGTTGTGGGACATGGTATCTTCGACTAGTTGTGTGTTCTGATGGTACATCTGCTTATCTCTTCGGGTTACGGGCGTAAAGATACTTTGAAAAACTTTTTCTTTTCAGCGACATTTTAGATAGAATAAAACTTATAAGATTCCCTTATTACAAATTCACGACCACACACTAGAGTTTTTCTTTCCACAATATCTTTGCTAGAACACAGCTTGTACATCCCAGCCAGTGAAACATTAAAAAATGAAATACAATTTTATTACAGCATCCTGTAAGAAACCGCTGCCGTTATTGAACTTGTAAGATATTTTGTTATAGCATTCCTTCAGAATATTTCAAATCTTAAACTATATTAAATTCCCTTTTCGAATATGCCTTTGGTGTTTTGAATAGTTATTGAAGTGAAACTTCTTTAGAATCGTTGTGATTTCAAAATGGGTGCAACGGAAAAACGACAGGTAAGAGACACAAATATATATTCATCTTATTATTTTGTTGATATACTGAAGTTTCACTTTTATCGTGTGTGAATCGCACACACCTTTTTTTTAGGCGTCACAGCACGGCTAAAAAATAAGTTTATACATTACTAACGAGGCCTTTTTTAATGGTATTGGAAGGCAAACAAGCAGACTGATTTCCTGATGGTGAGAAAATCACACTAGAGACACCAAAGGAGGTAACGGTGAGTTACCATCCTGAGGCCGGGATGTTAGGCCTCTAGCAAAAGTAAGTTTATCGACTACCTTATCCTCCGAACCGGAACACGTCAACGGCAAGCGGTCTCTTTGAAGGTTACTAAAACTGCTTACCTACTAAGTGAAGCACAGCTAGACTTTTGTTATCATGAACTTCCACAGAAGAGCTATATAAATCATACAACAACAACAAAGCGGACTTATCCTAATCGTAAACACATTTTAATAAATTAGAAAATAAATTACAATAACACGTTTTTTGCATTACAGAAAAAAAACGTGGTGAAAATATATAATAAATATATAGATTTCTAACAACTTAATGTTTTGTCATTTTCAGCTACAAATGCTTTGATTAAAGGTATTTATTATTCCTCTAAAAAGTAGGGTAGAATAGTAATAATAATAATTCAGTGACTGAAAAACAGTTTCTCGAGAACCATTATTTGTTTTATTTTGATTATAAAAGCAAAAGTGTAAAAAAATGTTTTATTATATGCTTATTTATTACGTTAAAACACGTCTGTTATATACACGGCAACCTTTGTTTTGCAAATATCTGCCATATTTGTCTAGAAAAAGCACATGAGCTATTTTTCATCTAACTCACTTAAGAATTATTCGTTAGAACTAATCAATTTTAAAATCTTATATATTTATTCATATCTAGCGAGTGCACTTTTTTTTATGATATTGGAAGGCAAACAAGCAGACGGATTTTCTGATGTTAAGAAATTCATGCCGCCTAGGGACAGCAAAGGTGGTAATGGTGCGTTGCCAACATGAGGCCGGGATGTTAGGCCTCGACCAAAAGTGAGTTTACCGGCTACCTTACCCTCCGAACCGGAACACGTCATGACGTTATGGCGGCAGAAATAGGTAAGGCGGTGATACCAATCCGGGCGAGTCGCTGCGAAACTCTACCACCTAGTCAGATGTCACGGTGTTAGTGACGGTGAGCCTATGCTCGCCTTTTACGAGCTGTCTGGCAAGGAAGGCAGATGGTCTATTCTACAAAGGAGCCCGGACCAACACTTGGACAAGGGCCTAACATTTCTTCTCCCCGCGGTGGTCCGAGTCTTCTGTGTAGAATAGACCACACACCTAGCAGCTCGCAAGAAGTGAGCATAGATTTTAGGGGTCATTACTAACAAGACCACTGGGGTTAGAGTGTTTTGCAGCAATTTGTTCGGGTAGAAATCCATAGCTACCTTCTGCCGCCATAATGACGGTGTCCTGTTCCGGTCCGGTGTTTAGGGTAACCGGTAAACTTGCAACATTGGCTTCATATTTTGGCCACAAGACAACGGTGCACCTACTACGTCTGTGGTGTCTTCACGGTCATCTTTTACCATGAAAACAATCATGTGACAAATATCCGGGTCATAGAACAGCGACTCTATATATTTGTATTTAGACGCTTTTTTAATGGTATACTTGAGTATAACATATAGACCAGGGTTTCCCAAACTATGGGTCGCGACCCACTGGTGGGTTGCAAAAGAATATTGAGTGGGCCCTGCCTGTAGAATAACACACCACCCTAGCGATAACGGTGTGTTATCGGTAGGGTGGTGTGTACACGACCGACCAATTTAATTCTTCTAATTTTGATGTAGTTCTTAAATTTAGACTTAATTAAATAAACAAATTATTAAAATTATAAAAAATGTGTTTAACCTTAGTCCT
>NJDC01000263.1:14118-34618 GCA_002245475.1 Calephelis virginiensis | reverse complement strand
ATATTTTAGCCACAAGAACACGTTGCACGTACTACGTCTATGGTGTCTTCACAGTAACATAGAGACCAGGGTTTCCCAAACTATGGGTCGCGACCCACTGGTGGGTTGCAAAAGAATATTGAGTGGGCCCTGCCTGTAGAGTAACACACCACCCTACCGATAACGGTGTGTTATCGGTAGGGTGGTGTGTACACGACCGACCAATTAGATTCTTCTAATTTTGATGTAGTTATTAAATTTAGACTTAATTAAATAAACAAATTATTAAAATTTTAAAAAAATGTGTTTAACCTTAGTCCTTTATTAATTTTGGTAACAGTTAAATGTCTTAGAGGTGGGTCCCGAGTTTGGGAACTTTTTTTATATGGGTCGTAGCCCAAACAACTTTGGGATACACTGATATAGACATAGACAACGCTTGTCTTTTACATTTAAGAGAGCGGTGTGCTTGTTTGCCGTCTAATGCTGTAGACAACTTAGAAGACACTTAGGAAACCGCTGGCCACCGCTAGTAAACTTACAAGCAGCTTACAAATTCCATATTTTTTGATAACATCGGCTCTTGACAATTTTAATGTTAATACAAATAAACTAATATTTTACGCGTATAGACTATTTTAATTAATGTAATGTACATAAACTAACAATATTTTACAACAAAAATAACATACTTTTAACGTTCGTTGCCGAAAAACCATTATTTTAATGAAATGAAAAGCTAACAAAGACAATTAGGGTAATTAAAATTAAACAGAATCAAGGGAAATGTAAACTGTTCGTATCTTATGATACAACTCGTATGGCAATCGTAGTTATGTGCGACCTGAACACAACCTTGTGATGCGACACCGCATTTGTTAAATCTTGTACAGTATGGCTTGATAAAATGTAGATTGTTAATTTAAAAACCTCAAAGAGGTGTATTAAAATGTTTTCACTATATTATGAATGATGTTTTGTAATTGTACAAGCTTTTATTTAGCTTATAAACTCGTATGAACGTTTCTCCAGGTGGAATTTTGCTAGTTGAAATTAATCCACTTTTTGTTCACCGATTGACCTGAAATTTTGCATGCGTCTCTGAAACAGATGACAATAAAAATATTATTACATCGGATCAATTTGATGATGGAATCGGAAAGAAGCTATAGGAATATTAAACAAAATATCTATCGTGTCGTTTTATCCGATAAATTCATCTTAAATCTTACTTCTCAAGTCAAATGCTGGGAATAGCCCTCATAAATTAAAGCTTGTCACTAAAATATATTTTTTCTTGAAAACTTTTTTGTTTGTAATTTTTAATTTGTTACTGTATCCTGGCAAAATTACTTTAACAATTTGTCACTGTTACAAAGATACCAGGTGTTATGTAGAACCAAGTCTAAATCTGTACTATTTAACTCTATAAGCCCTAACGTAATAAGTTTTACATTTTAACCAAACTACATGTCTTGGCAGTTTTGCTACCATTCCATGGGCGATAGGTGAAAAATGTTGTTTTAAATGTACTCACTGTTCATTATTATAAGATTACACAACAGTTTTTGGCATTACAAAATGGCCTAGAACTATGTGTTTTTACTGCGTCAGTATTCGTTACATTAGGGGTGATACTTAAACTTAACTTAAAAGTAAAAATCAATCACATCAAAAATGTTGTACCAAAAACCTAGGTGGTCTATAATGTTACACTGTAGATTGTGATATAGCGTATTTGACTTAGCTGATAACTCCCGCCGCTGCCTGGATTACACAAAAAGGAGGTACATTATTACTTGATAGCTATTTGAGAAAAATACGACTTAAATGCGTAGACACCTAGTTTATAATTATTTTCAGGCGCCTAGTTATCATGGACGCTTAAGTTGCGACACCGCATCACCGGGATGTATTTAAGCCGAATAGCAATCACAAACATAAACCCGTATCGTTATAGCTAACCCACGTATGGTCTACTTAAGCGACATTTATATTCATATCACCGAGTATTTACATTTCAACCCGGAAGAATGACGAGGAGGTGCAGGTCTAAGGGATCCTTTTCGGGGTAAAATAGTTTTCTTAACGCGGACTGGGGAGCACTGATTGTAATTTTAAATATTCAAACCCGAAACCTACTAGGTTTATCTTTAGTATTTTGTATTCTAAGTAATAGTTATTACTCGTAATCTCGGTTTAGATCTTAGTACTCTGTATGAGTATAGTACTCGTTATCGCTAAAATTCTGTTAAAATAAGGCACCAGTATGGCAATTTACAAAAGATAACTAAATAAGTACGTGTAGTAAATTGTGTTCTATGGGTGTATTTAATGCTTGGCAGTTTATTGGTTGAAAGTTTTGTACTCAAACATTAATTAAAGAATAGTTTAGACGCTCTTTCAAATGATTTATGTTAAGAAATTTTTATTGTAAAAATATGTAGCTACTAGCTGTTACTCGCGGCTTTGCTTGCGTGGCGGTAAATATATTTACTGATACAGCCAACTTTCTTACAAACTTTCAAACCTTTGTACCCCCTTAAGGGTAGAATTTCCAGAAACGCTTAAATACTTATCTACTTATTTTTAATAAGTAGTCTAAATACAAAAGTTTCATGTTTCCAATTTAAAAAAAATAGAGTCTTCTATACAAACATTCAACCGCTATTTCACTCCCTTACGGGTAGATTTTCCAAAATTCCGTCTTTAGTGGGAGTCTACTGAATAAAACGACCCTACTCACCAAATTTCATGGATGTAACTTGAACAGTTTTTGCTCGGCGATGATAAAACAGTCAGTTAGGACAAGATATTTTATAAGATATTTTTACACATTTCTATAAGTAAATAACCTGGAAAATATATTTTATTAACGAACATTTACCTATTCCTTTTCTATTCTAATCTATCAAAGAACGCTCACTCGAATTTACATTGGAGTGCAACGCTAATTTTTATTATTAATTTTTAATTTTGGATTCTTGTCATTAAGCTCAGCAGCGGAAACATCATTTTTTGTTTAGATGTATGTCGAACTTCCTCACAAATATGGACATTATTTCGGCGTGCTATTAAGAAAATCGTATTAATACAAGTAAAAACTGATTGTTTTCTCCCAACACTGAGTTGGACATTATTATAATTAAATAACGATAAGGCTCCAACCGCGTTTTTGAATAATTGTGCACTGTGGATGTCAGTTTGGCTACGTCATTTTGGACTAATATTTGGTGTAAGAATCATTAAAAAAAAAGTATTTATTCTCAATTAAAAAGTACCACCACAGGTTACGTACATTTTAAATATTTTGTTTGAGTTATGTAAAAACCAATTTGCACGTCGAGTCGCGGTAAATGCCTATCAAATACAAAAAGTAGAAATCTGAAAATAAGAAATATGCTTGGCAAAAGCTCACAAAACTCACGTACAGTAAGGGGAGTGGTGAATATGCATATTGTCTGGTAGGAGTCGTAAGTGCACTTCAACTGTGGAGGCGGTAACAATAGGCCAAGTGTAATTTCAAGTTTTTATAGCTTTATTGTTACCTACTACCTGTACTACAGGTTTATTATCGTTTTAATAATGTGAACATTGCACCGGTATTAAGAATACGTATTTTAAGTTATTTAAGAAAATTATGATTATTTTTATGAATAACGTACAACAAACAAAATAATTTCAGTTCAGGTTCAAAATTCAGGTTTATTTAGATACTTGCTATCCTGACGAATTTCGCTCCACCCGATCAGTTTAGGCGAGAAAAATAAAGTATTAAATTTCCCATTTTCCTAGTAATTTTACCGGTTTTCCTCTTCATAAAAATCTACTGACAATAATTAAACATAATAAAAAAAATTTGCAAATCGGTCCAGTCGTTCGGAAGTTATGCGCTTAGCAACACATTCAACTATTCATTTTTTATATTATAGCGGCTAGTTTATTACATTTATAAATAGTTCCTCTTTACCTATGACATAATAAAAATATTTTGCATAAGCATCGCCGATTAGATTATTGTAGATTGCCAGCTTCGTACATGTGGACAAATTTCTATGTGGTTATACATTTAAACCTTTCATTAAATCACTCTATCTATATATTAATAAGTTTCCTCGTCTTGGTCCGGGCTCCTTTGCAGAATAGACCATCTTCCTTCCTAGCCAGGCAGCTCATAAAAGGCGAGCATAGGATAACTATCACTAACACCGTGACATCTGACTAGGTGGTAGAGTTTCGCATCGACTCGCCCGGATTGCTCGGTGGTAAAATTCCTGATAATCTTAAATCACTGCTTTTAAAAAGGTTTTGAAAGAAGCTACTTGACTTGTTAGATAAATCTTACTATAAACGATTTTTATGCAGAAAAGTTTAATAGGTTTTTTTATGATATTGGAAGGTAAACAAGTAGTCGGATTTCCTGATGTTAAGAAATTCACGCCGCCTAGAGACACCAAAGATGGTAATGGTGCGTTACCAACCTGAGGCCAGGATGTTAGGCCTCGAGCAAAAGTAAGTTTACCTTACCCTCCGAACCGGAACACGTTTCCTAAAACTCATTTCATAGCACTTTTTTTTTAAATTTCATTGCAAATAATATATTCTTGATTGCCGAGGAGTTTGTTTCGCCGTTTCTTCTCCTGAGTGGTTAGGCTTGTAATCGAAGGTAGCTTATGGTAGTTAGGGTTAAACCTAATTGTATTTTAAAATTTTGTTCAAATATTGAAACATGATATATTACAGATCTTAATAATAAATTTTTATAATTTTATCGAAGGGGAGCCCGCGATGCGAAATGTTTAGTAACTCCAGCGTTATTGGGACCCATTGCACTTTGTCGATTAAATAGTGGAGAGTAAAAAAGGTCATGTAAGGTTTTTCTTTTTAGCGGTGCGTTAAATGTCTAGAAGCTAAAATAGCAATTTCAGTCACTTGATCATAGCCGAACTCATCAGATATTAATAATATATATGCCTAATGTATCTCCGATGACAGAAATATGTCAATCAGACAGATTGCTGTAATAGACAATTAACACATATGACTTGGTTTTTGAAAGTTTCTGAACCTCCTACTCCAGTACGTTTTGTTCAAATCATCAGAAAATTCAAACATGGACTTATTGGCATACACTAAGCCCGCCGTACTTTAATCTGACACGCTCGAGTATATTTTCAAGCCAAAAAAAATTAGACAGACAACCCTACATGCGCGTCTCTATGTAGAGATTTGATCGACCAATGGGCGACCACTAGTATATTAAAAACCGCATTAAAATCTGTTCCGTAGTATATAATAAATAAGATATAAGTATACACAGATAGCGGAAAGCTTCTTTATTTTATACCATATATTTATAAAAAAAACAGAAATTTATAATATTTAAAACAGAAATTTTGTAATTTAAAAACTTTCTGAGTAATTTCGCTAAGCTAACTTTCGCAAAATACACCATATTTATTATAAATGTTATACTTAAATTAAACTTAAACCAACAAGTTTTAGTTGTAATTAAATACACATTTTTGTTACCATTTTGTAATTGGTTTCTAGTTACACACTTTTTTGAAGTAAACACCTGTACTAATGCAGTATACACTATATTTAAAACTTTTCGCTACTCTATTGCCAACCGGTCTCACTTTTTACAGCATCATCAGGGCTTTAAAACTAAAGATAAAAAGACTGTTTTAATTTAACATTAAGTACTTATTTGGTCAAAAGTTACTGACAGTACCCACCCACATAATATAAAATATTAATTGTAAACAAACTACAACAAAGTTATACCATGGCAAGTTTTTTTCTCCAAATTTGGGGAAAGTTATACCAAAGCAAGTTTTTTTAACAACAAGGCAAATTTTAATAAAAAAGTATCAATATAAAGAAAATCTAGCATGAGCATGTCATGAAAGTTCATGTAACTTTGTAGAAAGTAATACGTGATGCTACGAATAATGGTTACTCTTATACGTTTACAAAATGTAGCTACGTAAAGTAAAGAAAAGTAACAAAATAAATTTACTAGACATGAAAACCCAAAAATACAGATATCACATTACGCTGATCAAAAGTTTCTGACCTTAACAGAAATCTGGCCTGAGCCTAGTTAATCAGAGTTTTACTGTAGTTAGTATAAATAAGTTTCAAATTTAAATTTATATACTACTAGCTACCCTATAATACTATATATTACTTACTCAGTGTAGAATAGAAAAGGTTTTCGTACAAACATTTATTCCCTATTACCACTTTGGGGTTGCTTTGTTGAAAAAAGTAGCTATATTTGTACTCAGGTTTTTCGACATGACAAATTTTCATTAAAATTGGTCAAGCAGCTTAGCCGTCCAAGCGTAATAGATAGATAGATAGACTTTCTCATTTATAAATCAGTATAGATTGTTATTCAGTCCTGGCTTACCTCTTAAACCAATAAAGACAAGCTTCAGCAAGTAGATACTCTCGCGCTCTATAGCTCTATAAAGGAAATACTTTTTGTTCAAGCCCTTGAAATCTCAATTTTTCTGAAGGCTGGAAGAACATATAAACTAAAAAAGTCGCTTGACAATTTATATGCAACAAATGCAAATTATATGCTAGTGCTAGGGGTGCTAGTCTTGATTTTTTTAGATTGATGAAACAGCCATAACATCAACAAATAATGATTCTTTATGGCTATGCAACTAATTTTTCTTTCTGGGTCGTTTTTAAACTACTCTTTTAAACAATTTTTTATCAGATAAATCATAAGAACTGTACAAATTAACTCGAACTACATGTGATTCTTATTTTTACCGACTTTAACAAAAATACAAGGTTATAAGTTCGACTCCTTTATACAGTTTTATTGGACTAGTGCCATTGATCGAAATTCAACCATAGTCGTTTTAAATATTTTATTGATAAGAACGCCATCTTCATTTATCAAGACCAACTATTTTGTTTCCAAACTTTGTGAATACAGTTTGTATGCCGTCTATGATCTTTTATCGTTATCATCAATATGTTTGTATATGTGTATCAAATGCATGATATTAGGTGTAATGTTTTTAATTATATTTAATTAAAATGCACTTTATAAGCGTTATTATTAAATAATGCTAGCATTCTGCACTTCTCCTACACGTAAACTGTAAGTGTGCCAATTTCATACTCCTCCGTCCATGTAATTTTCGTAAAAAGGGGTCTAAAGTTTTTACTTCACGTATTAATAATATGTATACATACATATCTTCACATCAAGCCCCTTACGGGGTAGACAGAGAGTATCGAGTGCCAAATCTCACGATCCTGACAAACCTGTCTGTCCTTAACATTCATTACTCATTTCATACAAACACGTCGGTTTTGGAGACTCTTGACACCACCCTCGGATAATATCCGATTGATCTGGTCATGAAATGTCTCCCCGGGTACCTACATCCATCCACATTCGCGTTGTATATCTGCTTTGTCAATTTTTATATCAACTAGCGGAGCATGCCCTTTCGTATTTTGACTTTCTTTCAAACCCACTTTTTCTCGGACCTCACTGTTAGAAATGCGGTCAGCGAGCGTTTTACCACAGATTTCGCTCTCATTTCGACGGCATTTATCCTACTTTCATGCTTTATATGACACACCCAACTCTCGCTTTCATTAAATAACGTTGGGAAAAGCACTGGGTTATGCAAAGCGAGTCTAGCTTTTTGACTCAAAATCTCGCTTTGAACTAGATTATTCAGCGCTCCATTCACACTATTCCCCGCACTCACTCTCCACTCTACATTCGCGGTGTACCTTCCATCCCTGATAAAAACACAACCAAGATTTACAATTTCATTCACTTGCTCTAACACTACACCATCAACTACATCATATATGATGACGCTGATCGATGTCTCTGTCATTATTTAATTAATTTTAAAAGATTTTTTATTTGAGAGCGTATTCCCGTGGTGAACCTATTGCTACCAATTCTGAATCTGATAGTAGAATCTCAGGAAAATCAAGGAAAAATTCTCATTTTTCTATCATAAATGACTTATTGACAACGAAGTCGATTTTTAACAGTTTCACTGGCCTTAAATTATTCGCTAACGACATGTTTTGTTTATTCTCCTACTTATATGAACTATTTAGCTTATCATAACCTAATAAGCTCATCATAATGTTGGAAAATATCTAAAAATCGTATAAATCTTAGGTGCTCACAAGTTCCATATCACAAAAATTTCACGTTTGTTTTCTTTTTTTTTAAGTGTTATCTATACTGTACTTCTCCGAAACGGCTTGACCGATTTTCTTGAAATTTTGTGAGCATATTGAGTGGGTCTGAGAACCGGCCAACATCTATTTTTCATACCCTTAAGTGACAAGGGTGATTCACCCCAATTTTTTTACTAAAATCACATTGAAAATATAACACAACAACGTCTGCTGGGTCAGCTAGTGAGATATAAAATTCTCTTGGCACAATGTTAGCTGTTACCGTACTACTCCGAAACGGCTTAATTGATTTTCACTAAATTTTTTATGTATATTCAGTAGATATGAGAATCGGCTACTATCTATTTTTCACACCCCTTAGTGATAAGGGTAACACACTCTAATTTTCTTACGAAAATCACTTTAAAAGAAATAGCAGAAAAATGTCTGCAGGGCAGATAGTAGTGTTAACATTTATAACAAAATAAGTACCAATATATACTCATACACATTATAGTATCGAAAATACACCGCTATTCTACCTAGATTTTGTATTTACAAAAACATTTTGTTATATATTTTGATCTAAAATCTCGGCTCCAGTTCGCGAGGCACTCACGTCGGAAATCCCATTAGAATAGTGAGGAAATGCATTCTGTCTAACCCGCTTTTCAGCATTATAAAAATAGTGTTCGGATAATGTTTCAAGTACGCTTTTTGATTATAAAAACGATACAATCAATGCAGTTGTTTTTTTGATTATACATAGCTAATAAAGTTAATTTTTCAAAATTATCTTTCCTAGCAAATTCAAATTCAAATTAGCTTTTATTACGTAGATCCATTTACAGATTCTTGTAACGCGTCTATATAATTCTAAAAACTACCACCGGATCGGAACGCGGCCACTCACTAAGAAGATCCGGCGAAAGAAACTCAGCGGGCTTGTCTTTTTTCTTATAAATCTAATTTACAAAAGTTTATTACATTCACAAATAATTTGCAGAGATTGGCATGAGGAGCAATTAATCCCAAGCATTTCTGTCTTCTAAATATTCTGAAATCTTATAATAACCCTTACCATACAACTTTATCTTAATACATTTTTTAAATTTATTAAATGGTAAGTCTTTAATATGCTCGGGAAGTTTATTGTAAAAACGTATACATTGGCTCATGAAGCTTTTTGTCTGCTAGTACGTTAGCGTAAAAAAGTTACGATTTTCATACAAAATTTTATCCCCCATTATAATCCTTTAGGTATTGATTTTTAAAAACATGTAACCTACTTGCGCCGTAGAGTTCAAATCACTACTATGTTCCGTAGGTAGTAGTTTAAACACATTTAAACTTTCAAAAATACAAAATATTGAAAATGGGCCATCTTAGGTGCAAGTACCTTAGCCTATGTTTGAACACGCATTTTTACCTACTCCTATATACGTATATCAAAAAATCAATTCAGCGGTGTAGCCGTAAATGGATAACAGACATACAGACTTTCGTGTTTTTATCATTAGTTATAGTTTTTCAATAAGCTTTTTTTTCCAAGATTTACGTAAAAAATACAAAACCAATGGTGATCACGTGATATAAGATAGTAAGACTGATATAAATATGAACTTAAATCAACTAAATAAAATATTTTGGTATTTCTAATAAAACAAACTCACAACTTTACAAGATATTTTATAATAATCATGTTTTTATAATTTTTTCAAATTTTAATTACCTTAGCAAACTGATAAAGACCCCCTTTGTATTATCTCGCTAGGTCAAACGGTTCCCATGGGAGAGCAAAATAACATTAAAAAGCTGGTAAAACAACTAATAAAGTTATAATAGAGTACCTATTTTACATAGGATATATTCCTAAAAAGAAAAGGCTTACTTGCTTAATGGAGCGTTTATAAAATCATTTTTTTATTAGATTTCTTTAATGTTGGTCTGTGCTGAGCAGAATTAAAAAGTTTATGACCGGCAGAACATCCTAAACTACTTCATTCCGCTCGGATGATGAAATATTTCATTGGGGAGAACTAAAACCTTGGACGAAGACTCCACATAAAGCTGCTGACGATGGTTAAATCTGTTAATGAAATAAATTTAGGCTATTCGGTAAGAAATCGAGGCTTTAATATTCATAGGGTACACGTGTTTGTGTACCCTATGAACACAGCACAGGTACAGTGCTTGTGAATGTTTTATGCGTTAACGAGTCTATGGGATTAGGGTAATCATGTCACGTAGTATGTTTCGCAATTAATTAGCTGCATACTACGTATCGTTATCATACAGCATATTTTTTGTTACAAGACATTTTTAAATTGAAGGGTTGAGTTCGAGAACGGTTTATCTGATTTTTTTTCAAAACTTAGTTATTGGTATCGTTGGTTTCAGAAAGAAATAATCTATCTCATGTTCTTTTCAAAACAACAAGAATCGCATTATATCTCGAGATATTTAGTCTAATAACGATTTATCTGACACTGTCGAAATCGCTAGTAAAAAAAAGGTTGAATGTAATTAAACCTACATAAAATATCATAATTATCTCAGTTCAAATATAAAAATGAGTGAGAATGAGAAATAATATCACCAAAAACGTAACTTTCGACAAGCACAATATTTGGGGTGATTTTCTTTAGTAGAATTGAAAATAACGCTCCTAAAGTTTAAAATTTATTTCTGTCAAATTACGTATTTGTTAGTTAAACCATTCTCGAACTCAGCCCTTCAATTGCGTTCCAGTCTACAGAAAGCTTACATGTAATTAATTAATGGTGTCGAAGTTATAGAAAGTGTTTTTAGAAGATGTTTGCTTATACCTATGTCTCTTAATATCCGGTTGTTGTATTGTAATTAACCAGAAGTATAACCAATGGAAATTTGATTTAAAATATCGCATTTTTACATTTCACAAATGTTTTGTACTAGCTACCTGCGACTGCCAACCTTAGAAACAGACCTCAGAGGTTACAATTTCGTCAAATAACTGCCGTCCGTAAGCAAAATGACTCGTTTCTATAATAGGCAAAGGCAAGTATCATCACGCCCATATCCTCGCAGTGGTAGGCAGAGACACAACCAGGGAAGCCAGGACTAGCCAAGACACTTAGTCTCACAATGTGATAGGTAACTACAAATAGACTTCCCCGTGATGGTCTGAGCTCCTTCGCATAACAGGCCATCTGCATTACTGCCAGACAGCTCGTAAAAGGCGAGCATAGGCATACCGTCTTCACACAGTGACATTGACCAGGTGGTAAAATTTCGAAACGACTCGCCTGGATTGGTAGCACCACCTTACATAATCCTGCCACCATAATTTCAGCTCTTGCCGTTAACGTATGCCGGTTCGGGTGATAAGTTAACTTCGGAGGATAAGGAAAGTTAACTTAATTTTGACACCTTTGATGTCTCTTTGCAGCGTGAATTTCTTACCATCAGAAAATCCATGTGCTTGATTGCCTTACAATATCGTAGAAAAGACCATAGGTCAGTAACACATAACACGTTACAGTACAGTTCAGAAGAAAAATTATGTCCACTAGGCATAATACGGAGGAGCTTAATCATTCGGATAATTAAGATAGACTGGTACCTCAAAACGGATAATGAATTAATAAAGGGAAGAAAGCAATGCTATATTTATAGGGCTCAAGTCCCGGATCTTGTGAATGTTTTATTCTTTAACGAATATACGTAATTCATGTAATTATATTACGTAGTATTTTAGAAAATGCCTTTAATTAATTAGATTAAGTATAACCTATTTGCACTACACTTATTATTAACTAGCAGTTTCACGCAGCTCCACCTGCGTAACTTGGCTTTTACTACATCGATTTTGATGAAACAAAGCCTATGTCACTCAGGGATAATGTAGCATTATAAGGGTGACTGAATTTTTAAAATCGGTCTAGAAGTTTCGGAGCCTATTCATTTCAAACAAACAACAAATCAAACATTTCGTCTTTATAATATTAGTATAGACTAAAGATGATATTTAATCTATGTTTAATGTGTTGACATTTGTTTCCTAAGTATAATGCCCATCAGACAAGACTGCGCGAGGAAGAGGGCACTGCTAATGTGGCCAATTAAAGAAATGTATTTATCCGTCCGGACATGTCAAATTATGATGTTTTTAATCAACGTTTTCCGGGTGATAGATTAAACGTCAGTAGAAATGTCGTGTACAAACTAATCTGACAGCACTAAAAGTTTTTTGTCTCTTTTTGTTACTTTCATTGCATGAAGATAGCGAATACTTACCAATGACTCTGTCATGTTCCGGTCTAGGAGGTAGAATAGTCGGTAGACTAGCACCACAGGCGTATAACCTCCCGGCTGCAGGACAACGACGCACCGGTAACACATATGATATCTTTAGGCCGCGGTTATATTTTACCATCAAAAGACCGTATTCGTGTTCACTGACCTATCATAAAAAAGACTTACCGTAAAACCCTTTTATAATAATTAAATTAAGGACGAATTCCTATGATTTTCACAGTAACAAATTTACAAATCGAGTCCCAAAAGAAGATCATTTACAACGGCACTCAGATCTCTCCTTCCACTCGTGTAAAGCAAAATGTACTACTCTGTAAATTTTAAATAAAAACAAGTATCTTCACGCCCATATCCCCAAAGATTTAGGCAGAGGCATAACCAGGGCACCCACGACTAGCCTAAGATACTAAGTCCCACAATGTGATAGGTGGCATGCCTATCACAACATCTTTTTATTAGAAAATTTATTTTTGTTGCCCGATTCGAACCCGGGACTTCCTGCAGTCAAATCGAACAACTGAACCACTAGACCACAGAGGCGATCTAGACCACAGAGGCGAGGATTTAAATAAAAAACAGAATCTGACTACAGATGAATGTCTTCTTTAAGAATATCGTGCTGCTACGGCAATTACTACAGACTAGTAAGAAAACTACACGTTGACAATTACCGTGTATCTTTTTTCAGTATCTGGTAATATTTGACGTATTATGTCAAATATTTCCAATTACTGCCACACGCATATTTAGATGGCGACAAAGAGTAAAGTAACTGTCCATAAAGATGGCGATCACTTTGAATGACAGGTGCTATATTATACCAAGTGCAAAATTAGGTACCTAATGTGCTCCTTATAAACACATTAGTTAGGTATATTGATTAAGAAAATATATAGGACACATATACTTTGATAGAATCAGAATCAGAATTAGAAAAATCTTTATTCACTTGAACCATACAAGTGGTATTTGTGGGCGTCGACACTGGATCGGAATCGCGGCCACACACTGAGAAAATCCGGCGAAAGAAACTCAGCGGGCTTATCTTTTTTTTATAATGATAATTACAATATAAACTAGATTAAAAATACAAATTACAATCTAATTTTAACTTACATAAAAGGTACAACAAATCACATTACAAATTGCAGTGGGAGATTGAAACCTCTATCCCCAAGCATGTTCATCTTCCAAATACTCTGAGACCGTATAATAGTCTTTCTGACATAATTTTGCTTTTATACATTTTTTAAACTTATTTAAAGGTAGATCTCTAACACCAATGGGCAGCTTATTGTAGAAACGTATACATTGACCGAAAAAGGATTTACTAATTTTATGGAGACGAGTTTTGTATACGGCTAGATTATTTATAAATGTGAATGGAACAAGATCATGTGGAAGTTATAAGAAGCATCGGCTAGCTGGCGCAAAGAGTTCTTCTACTAACTTTTAAAAGAATCTTACTTTCATGGGTGCTAAGTAACCGGATCCTGGCTTTCTCCTGAATCATAATGACAAAGGGGGCCATTGGCCAGAAGCGTGCACGTCGCGATCCCTGCCAGTCCATTGGACTGCAATTCTGGCCCGTAAAAGTACCGCAGAGCGGGTTAGGGCGTTCCCTGGAGGCGACGCGTACCGATCCGCCCTCGTCGGTACGAAAAGAGGCAGATGCGGCGATGGGGGCCGCCTCCCATCACGCCAGGCCCGTGCAGGCGAATCGAGGAGCGGAGAGTGTCAAATAGGCACGTGGAAACCCGGGGAGACCAAGGCTGACATTTCACGATCAAATCATCGGTGTTTCAATCGGATATTATCCGAGGGTGGTGTCAAGAGTCTCCGAAACCGGCGTGTTTGTATGAAAAGGGTTATGAATGTGAAGGAAGCAAGACAGGTTTGTCAGGATTGTGAGGTCTGGCACTCGATACTCTCTGCCTACCCCGTAAGGGACTTGGCGTGAAGATATGTGTGTATGTATAATGACAAAAATTAAAGATATGTTTTCCTTACATTTCGGATGGTAAAAATTATGAAAATCAGTACAGCAATTTTGTAATTTATGTTTTCAATCGAATTTACGATTTTAGTAATTTTGAAATTACATAGATATATTGCTCTATGCCTAATAATACACACTGCAAATCCGAATTACAATTTTAATTAATAAATGTCCCTGGTCTAATATTATTACAGAAGTATTGCATGAACATAATTATTCGATCCAGGTTTAAAATCTTTTTAATAATTACGTCATTTCGTTCCTTCCTCTTGAATTCCTCAACCCTCAAATACTCATAAATTGTTCTAACATAAAACGAAATGAATACAAACATCTCCTCAATAATATCTATTTATTCTGAAATGTATAAGCCTTTGTGTCAAAATAATATATCCGCTTATATCTAATTTGTATTATTCCGCTAAGGGCTTTTTGAGTAAATGAACCGCTGTAACAGACGTCTATCTCCACGGTTCCCCTTAGGGCTGTCAAAACTCCGAAGTAAAAATTAAACAGAATTAATGTTGGTGGCAATTGTGCGACGCACTTAATAAACTAGTGTTAACGCTGTCGCTTTCCTCTTTCAACGGAAATAATATCAAGAGACAAAATACGTTTAGTCTAGTCAGATTGTACGTGATATTTCTACAAACTTTTCGTCTGTCACCCCAGAATGCATGGAATAAAAACGATATACATTTTTATTTTGTGACTAATTTGACATGTTCAAATGTCCAATCTCTTTTGTTTCTTTCAAAACAGCACACAATTAAAATAAGTTTATGTGCAGAGCAGAAACACCAACAATGTAAGCTATTTTAAGTTACAGAGATTGCAATGGGCTAAATCTTGTAAGTACTAATTGGATTGACAACTAAGCATCACTTCTTTCTGCTGCCGTAAGTTAAAGCTTATCTAGTTTTCCAGTTTAAAATATAGGGCAGCAGGTAAACTTATTAAAGGCCTTATATATTCCAGCTTTAGGTTGACAACGCACCATTTACATCATTGATGCTTATAGAAGATCAGGAAAATATTGGCTTGTCAGTCTTATTTTCCCTTAGCAAACAGTAAACTTTGGCAAAAAGTATTTTAATTTAATTTGTTAAGAATTTTTTAAATTAGAAATATAATAAAATAAAAATATCCCTGGACAAATACACAAATTATTGATCTAACCTCAAAGTAAGCAAATTATATGATTGTGCTTATCAATGATACTAATATATACATTTAATGTAAGCAAGCTGAAGCAGCTCCTAATGTTAATAATTTTAGCGCAATAAAAACTACGAAAACCGCGAATTCAGTTATTTTATTGCCACCTCGCGGTTTGATCATTCAATCAAGTAGCTTATGATTCCAAGATGGTGCATATAAATGTTATTAACATCCCAATAACATTTTTCAGCTATACTTCTAACTATTGACGATGATGTCTTCAATTTACATGAACATGTATGCATGATTCAGTAACTCTAAAACCACTGATTCCGTCTTGACAAAATTTACATAGAAATGATATTGGAATCATAACCCATTTTTTAAAAAAAGAATAACCAAAGTGAGTTTATTATTTACTGGCTGAGGAATCTCGTAACAAACATACAAAAAACATACAGTCAACCTGTACACACGACACGGATAATAATAGTAGTTATTTTGACCATTTATAACTAAAATGTTAAATCTCTTGCGAAGTTTTACAGCTACAGTGCATACAGTCTTGATGATAATAACCTTCAAAACCTAAGCAAAGTTGTTATGAGCTGCGGAGCCGTAAAAGCCCGGTGAAGTTGTAAAAACCTTGAGATTGGCAACACATTAGTCGTTCAAAAAAAACTGCGGAGTCGGATAAATACTGGGACAACATACTACAAACGCCAAGATTTTTTTTATTTTTTAACATTATGATTAATAATTTTGGCATATTTGACAACCCTTGACTTCACAATTGTCAGCGTCTATAGGCTTAAATTTTCATTATGTTTATTGGATAATTCGCAGGAGCCGCGTGAGGCTAAGAGATAGACAGGATTGTCAATGCAACACTGAACATTGTATTACTCTTTATACTCGTATAATCCATACCTCTTTACGTAAAATACCACAGATTAAACACATTCAATACAAAAATTTAACAATGTAGAATAATAAACATGTAATAAAAGCAAAACCTATTCGTAATATAGCTGAGAAGGCGAACCATTCCAATCGCGTTCAATTTTAAACAAAAAAACGACATCGTTTCGTCAACATGATGTCACAGAAAGACAAACACACACATGTTGATAATCTTTATCTGAGTGGGGAGTGGAGCAAGAATCGTTCACCCGCTAGAGCTTTGTTACGTATCATTTCTTTATCAAACCTTTCTCTTTTTTAATGTTAGTAGAAATTTCACTGGAAATCTTAACAAATTTAAAATATTTACATATTTTCGTAAAAAGATCCATTATATAATTGTTGGCACGTGTCAAAATGATGAAATTACTCTTCTTAAACTATATTCCTGTTGCAAACATTAGTACAGTGTTTTGGACAACAGAAAGAGAGGCTCCATCTCTTGTTATGTTCTACTTTTTGTATAATTTTGTTTTATCGCCTTGCAGGTACGCGAAGTATATAATCTTCATTCAAACTAACATATATCTACTCTATTAATACATAATATTATATCTTAATAAATATCCCTGGACAAGTTACACAAATTCAATCTTATCCCAAAGTAAACAAATTATATGGTTGAGTCATAGGTGATAATCAACGTTAATAATGCATAGAAATACTTAAATAGGTACCAGAATAAATTTAATAAACAGCCAGACTCAAAACATTTCAAGAAGCCTAAATTTGACTTTTCGTTTATACGTTTTATTGATATTTAATTTTAAGATACTTTGCGGCACAAGCGGTTATAAAACGAAAACGAATATTTTGGCGGCAAGAGACAAACGCAGTTTAAAAATTCAAACACAATAACTGTTATTGATACATCGTTGCTTCATAATATAGCAAATTACATATTATCTTGGTAAGTTTCTACTGCCCAGCATTTCAAGATCCGTAATTTGGAAAAGCTGAATAGATCTGAAGGTCATAATGTATTTACAAAAGGACTACATTTGAATAATTTAGGAGGCCATCCTATTCAATCTATATGGATAGATTACACGTAAAAGCTTTTTGCGATTCTACCTAGGGATGTTAACGTTTCTAATACGTTAGATTATAAAGAGGTTTGGATTTCAATATAACACAAGCATATATTAAAGCATTTGATTATTTGTGTAATATTTGTGACAATAAATTCGATTATTATCAAGTCCTACCTCCACATATCTTCCAAATCGTTAATAAATTCGTTTGATCAACTTATTTAGACAGATAATAATAGGCTTCCACCTCTCACATTGTGGGACTTAGTGTCTTCTGCTAGTCGTAAGTGCCCTGGTTGTACCTCTGCCTACCTTTTTCGGTATATAGGCGTGAAGAAGATATTTTACTTAAACGGAAAATAAAACACTTCAAGTTTTTTTGCTATGACATAAATAAAGCTTTCTATTTATACACCAACGTTTACTTTATTAGGTACGACTACTATACAAAAAAAAGATTTAAGGTCTTTATTATAGTGTTAAAAACCTATACCAATAATAACAACTGCAGTTTATGCTTATTAATAAGATATTCACCGTGTTAAGTATTCCAAGGTTCAACCTCGTATTATAGTCTTTATTACAATGTGATACAGACTATAACATCAACTTAATATTACTCCGACTTTAGCCCTTGTTTGTTAATAAGAAGGTCATTGTTTTAGACTAAACATTCAACATATTTAAATGTTATGTTAGTTACATTGTTTAGTCTTTCTGCAATTAAAAAGGCTGAATATTATTCAAGCTGTTATTTTTAATTTTTATAACTTTATTGGACTCAAAATTTTGATTGTTCTTATTTTAATTGAAAACAAAATCAATATTTAAGAAAGTTAACTTCAAAGCATCGTTAACAAATCATAGAACCTTATAGCACTGACACAATACGAAACGCAAGTCCTTAAAAGACAAAAAAAAAATATATTTGTAGTCAACCAATAAATTTATCAGCTACCCTTATCTCTGGCGGCCTAAATTAATTAAAAAACTTCTCTCTCGCGCTCCGAATTCGGTTTTGATAAAACCACATACGCTACGTCCCTATTTCTAGTGTAAGGTATAATCGGATTTGACAGATTACTCGAATTTCATGAAAAAAAAAGGAATGAGTTCCATTTAGATGGCTCATTGGCCGCACTGAGAGATGTCATCTTTAATCAGTAATTAAGTCGATATTTTCTTTACAAAATAGTGACCTAATGACAGGTTAAATGTGCGTCAGTTTAACGCATCTTAGTGCAGACATTAGTCCTTAATATGTAGTAGATAATTCAGATTATTAAATCTAGTGTCGACATAATATTCAATCGTCAGTGTCAGTAAACGATTATTTGATATTAAAATAGTGAGAAAAATATATTCAAAATATTATCTAATCATTTCTTGGTACAAACAAAAAGCATTTAGTACTATTTTACATTGGTGCCTCGTTGGTCGAGGGGCCGGCGTATACGCTTAACTTCACCAGTCAACTGCAAGGCTCGGGTTCAATTCTCGACAGTTTCTGAAATGTGTGTGATCTGGGTGTTAATAAAATTTATTTTGGTATCAATTTATGTATTGTTTTAGCATCATTGACTAACCCATAATAGAAGCATATAAATTACTTACTTTGTTGCATTGAATTTGTATAACTTGTCCAGGGATTTATTTAATATTACGTTCTGTGTGACATCTATAAATAGTTACACAAATATCTTTAATAAATATATGATTTAAAGTCGCTAAAGGAAACTTATATAAAATATATTTCTAATCTACATTAGACCTACGTCTTATACAGCAATATCTACATTTTTACTGCATTATATAGCGAATAAGCAAACCGTTCTCCTAATGGTAACAGACGCCTGTGGGGTATAGATACAATAGATGTATAAGGTGCGTCGCTGCTCTGTGGACGAGGTATAAGGTCTATTGCACAAGTCTACTGGCTAGATTAACATCTGGACCGGAACATGACAATGTCATTATGGCGGCAGGAAGGCAAGGCGGTAGATCCTCTGACAAATTGCTATACAGCACTCTACTACATATGGTCTTTTGATAACATCCCATCTTACTTATGCTCGCCTTTTACAAGCTGCCTGGGAGACGCAGTCGGTCTATTCTGCAAAGACGTCTCAGAATATCACGGGAAACATGTTTTTAGTAATAAATCTAAACATATAAAGCCTTACCACAAAACGTAATTAGACGCGTGTTTACCTACATACTGTTTAAAATAAACCAATAAATTATCCTACCAATAAACAAGTGAATAACGTGTGCATCCTACCAATAAATACGTATATAACGTTTTAGCATGTTATTGGTTGAGAATACAATTTCAGACATTGTGCAATAAAACATGTGTTCAACGAGCGTTCAAGTTTTTTGTAGTAAGACACATAAAATCCTTAAGTTTTAATTAAGCTACCACAGCTCTGAAAATGCTGTAAAAGCGAAACCGGTTGGCTAATTTTATTGAAATGGAGGAACAAAATATACTAAGAGCTAACAGTGCAAGTGTATTCTTATATTAAGTGTATTCTGGGTCGGATAACATTTTTTTTAAATTGTAGGACTTAATGTCCTCAGCTAGTCTTAAGTGCCGTGGTTGTACCTTTACCTACTTGTCCGGGATATGTGAAGATGTTTTATATAGGGCTGCATATAAAGAACCAGCCAAATTTTGAGAGATGGTTCGGATTCGACAACACTTACGATCTATAAATTAATTAAAAAATAATGCAATTTTTTTTTATAAAATGCACGGTTATAACGTAAACAAAGAATTCCACTGATTCTTGGAGACAGCAAACGCTTGCCACGGATTGTACTAAGTACGACGTAGCGTGACAACAAGATAAGTTTGTTTTGCGGACTATTTTAA
>NJDC01000262.1:729319-763296 GCA_002245475.1 Calephelis virginiensis | reverse complement strand
TTTATATCGCGATTGATATGTATCGACATAATATATATAAAGTATAGATGATGAATATTACATTGACCTCTAAGTGGACGTGAAATATCTACGAAAAAAAGCTTTGATAGTTAAGTAAATATTAACTTACTTACTTAGTGCTACTCGATTGGCTTTTTTCACGAGCATATTTTTTTACATTGTGGTGTGCAAGTATTATATAAGTTAACTCTTTATATTTATAACAAGATTCATTATCATTACAAAAAAAATTGATCAGATTACATTCAAACCACTTTCTTTACTTTAGAGTGAGCACTTAAAAGAATTCTAGTTACGCTAGACTGTAACTGATATTTTTAATGGTAATGGTATACATTCATATCTTGTCCTAATATTCTTTTCTGGGAACGTAAAATAAAATATCGACAATTGTAATAGTACATCACTATAAAATTGAACACTAAATAAGGCGTTCTTGGGAGTTTTGGCGCCATCGAGAGAAAAGATGGTCGAAGTTTTTTCATAATTATTGAATTTCGTGTTAATATTGAGTGAAATTAGTCAATTTTGGTGGCATTTTGTACAATTTTGTTCAGTAAAAATGCACAAATGAAATAATCATAAAGAAATTAGCGTATCGTATATTTTCTCGTTGCCGCCAAATCTCGTTACATGAGCCTGTGTAAAAAGGCCACCGCTTTACCCAAGAGCCTGACATTATTTATTGACGACTTACGACTGATGAATAATTAAAATTAGTTGAAATTGATATAAAATTTGATGCAAATTTCTACTTGACTAATGGCTAAATACTAACGTGAAGGCCAAAACTTAAAGAAAGAAAAAAAGGCGTTCTTGGCAAGTATGAGAACTGTCATGACGTCACTTTGTGTCAACGCCAAAATGAGCATAAAAAATGTCGTTATCTCTTAAGGCTTACATAATATTAAAATTTGCTAAAAAGAGACAAAGAGATGTCATTAAGTTATATGTCACTTCCAATGGTATTTACAAAACTAAATTTGCTATAGAACATTGTTGCACTTCTTTATATATTCCTATTTCTATGCAATCTTATAATAGTAGATAGAAGCGCTGCCACAAGCTGACGAACCTAGCACCACAGGTATCTTGTCACTCTACACTAGATAGCGACAGAATTATGCGTTTAAAGAAAGCGGGAATATTTAGTTGAATGACTCGTGAGGTACGGAGCGATTTTACTAGCTGAATTGAACTTTGTTGCTTAGTTACAAGAGTTGTAATTGTATGAATTGTTACAACGAAGTGGAGGGTCTGTACGATAGTAGTTTTAGTGTAACGACATTAAAAAAGATGGTTGGTGGTCGTAGTTTTTCGTAATTACTGAACTTCGTGAATGTTTTGACTGAAATTTGTTAATTTAGGTGGCAATCAGTACAGTTTTGTTCAGTTAACACGTTTAATTGAAATATTTAAGAAGAAATTAGTGTATTGTGTATTTCCTCCTTGCCGCCAAATCACACAAAATGTGATTGTGCACGGAGGCCATCACTTTACTCAAGGGCCAAGGCCTTGATATTATGATATTCTAAAACAACTTATAGGTTATTACCACATATTAATATATATGTTATTACAATTTAAGAAACTGAAGAAAATAATTGGAAATAAATAACAAGAAAAAGATCTGGCAATTTGGCCTAATGGTCTAAGCCTGCCCCAGGAAGAACAGATAAAAAAAATAGCTTAAGTCAAAACCTCCAAAATTTATATTTTACCAAGATTTTTTAATTTACTGTTATCGAAGAGAATATAATCACTACAAAATTAGAGTTAAGTGAGTACTTAGACCTGCAGGCTGTAATAACGAAAACAGACGTAAGGTCTATAGAATTGTAGGTCTTCTACTTTATTTGTCTAACATTTAATGATGGAATTGACTATTGAGTATTAGCATTAGTTATAGATATTAATTCGTATGTTGATAATTCATTTTGATATATTTGTTATATCATGTCGCTGTATGATGATCTTGATACTATAAAAGCCCGAACAACTGAAAAAGTGGCAGGATGGTCATCAGGGATCAAGCTTCTGCAATCCCAATTACAATTAAAAAAAGCTGCAGTAACTCAACCGAAAAGAGAAGCCTTGCGTCGATCAACACAGGTAAATATCACAATCATAGTAGCAAATTTAATAAGTCATCTTAATTCTGAATAAACCCCATTGATTGTAAATAAAATCTACCTTACCTTACTTGTGAAATACCTTTAGTACTTGTGAAATAGTAAGAAGCAAACAAAAAACTTTGTTTTAAATTTTATTTACTTAATTGCAGTTTATTTTTGCTATATTATTATGGGTTTATGTCCCTCAACTGTGTAAAAAATGTCTTCCTATTTTAGTGGTAAAAGAATTACAAGCAACAAAAAATAAACTGTATTTTAATAATGTTTCATCTTTTTTGTGTTTGTACTGCACTATATGGTATTAATTGCTTTTCCAAATTCTCAAAAATAGACATATAACTAATGATTTATTTGAAAAAGTTTATTGTTGTATTTTTTCAGTCTTACTGGGCTTCACAATTAGTTGTATTTGTACTCATGAAAGAAGAAAATTACAATTACGAATACACAATGTTATGTTATTTCAAATTTTTGCTTTGCAAATTAGTGTAAAATTACTTTGCACATGAGTGTTGGAGCAACTTAAAACTATTACCTACTAAAGGCAAAAAATCTTAGTATGTTTACTATCTTCTAACCTCAAATAATAATTTTAATTTTATATTTAAGTTTCCCTGTATTGATCCTGATCTGTTAAGTTGAACAGGTACAGTTCTTATGAAGCCATCATAGGTAATGTTTCGGTCTCGAGGTTAGGGTAGCTGATGTATACTATTGGTCTAACCAGCCATAGGATGGTGACTCACCTATGCCATCTATGATGCTTATAGTTCATAGTCTCTTATCATCAGAGCCATGTTCTTGTTTGCTGACCTCTCACATAAATAAAAATTAGAGATGTCTACCTTGAAATCAATGTTGTTGTTTATTTATGAGTAGCAAAATCTCAATGTATTCATTACCCAATAGTAATAAAGTGGGTTCTGGGGAACAATAGATACAGAAAAAAACTGATGATTCTTGGTTGAATTGGATGAGATTATTCTTATATAGTATAGTATTTCAATTTTAATATATTTCTGATAAAAGCTTTTGTTCCAATGTAAATAACAGTAATTTGATATATGGTTCCATAAAATAAATGTGAATGTTCCTTTATTAAATTACTTAACTAATTGAGAAAATATATTGTTGTGAAGTCAAAAACTGGAATGAGCTTGATAATTTACTTTGACTATTTGCAGTGCTGTTATCTCTTATTTCCCTTACATTTTGTTTCATGTGGTAATATTTCAAATTACAGGTTTTGACACCGGTAATAGATTTGAAAAGTAAGACCAAAGAAGAGGATGAAGCAAATATTGTAAATTCTAATAATCAACAAAAAGCAATTACAGCTTCATTGAATGTCCGTGATTTTGATTGGAATGTTGCAAATGAATATGATCCTATGTGGCCTAATGACTATGAAAAAGTGGCTAAAGGTTATAGTTACATAATACTTTTGACTTCTTTTCTAACTGACTGGAAAGCTGTTGTTAGGTTTTCAATCTTTATTTATCTGCTTGATTAAAGGTTCCAAAACTCTTTTCATCTAACGTCCACTCAATTTTTTATCTTAAAAACCTCAATAATGTTTAGCTTGGAAAGTCTGGCTTGGAATTTAATTGAAACTATATTCTAAACACGACTTTTCTTAGCAGAGAGAGTAATAATTATGCTATGCTCGTATAAGTTATATTTCTAAATAGTATTTAAATATGGATGTTGTGTAGCCAGAACATTTTAATTTCAGTGAATTTAAAAATATGAAGTAGTTTGAGTTTCTAGGCCCCCATCGCCACTTTTATTTTCTGGGCCTCTTGCTGCCCCTCCTTGAGGCTTCATGCAGCGCCTACAAGGAATGTTATCGCCTACTTCGGGAAAGACTGATTTTGATTATGCATTCATGTAATAGACGGTATTGTTTTGATTAATTAATATTACTACAAATGCACTATTGGATTACAACAAGCATAGAAATTAACATGGATTTTTTTTTAAAACAAGTTCCCTGATCGAAATTACGAGAACTATATCTTCTACACGATTTTACTGCAATTTTGTTTCGAGACATTCATTCATTCTATTGAAATGTATCACTAAAACTAAAAAAATTTAGAAAATTGGTTTACAATTAGAGGGCTTCCTGTCTACCTTATTTTACCTATTTATTTGTATAGATTTTGTAATTTGTTCATGATTTAATGTTTTTAGAGATGCAAGCTAAAAGATTAAATTTAGATGGAAATGATAGAAGTGAACGAACAGAAAGAAAACGTAAATCTAGGTTTGGTGATGAAGAAGATGTGATTCCTGAAAAAACATTAGTGCCTATGGTAAATGTACTATTATATTGTCTCAACATTTTACAAAAACCTCTATTTCTGTGTTACAGAAAAAATGGTTGAAATAGGTTTCTTAAACATTTTTGCTTCAACTTATTTTTTTTGTTATTCTTCTCTATTTGTCACTGTTCCGCAAGAAAACTACTGCATGGCACAAACCTAAAAACCCAGCCTATGTCTTAATACAACTTGTTAAAGCCAAACTATGTACAATTGAAAGATAAATCATGAAACTAATCTTTTTCTAATAATGTTTTGTCAATTTTTGCGATGCCAAAATCTTTAATCAATTCGTTTGAGTATGTTTTTTTATGTTTGTTACATGAATACTCGGCCAATAACCAACCGATGGTTCTTTTTAAAAGATAGGTCAGAGTCCGATGTGGTTTTGGATATCAGTTTTATGGAGTTACAAACTCAAAAACCACTAGTGGGTTGTTCATAAAATTTATGTGACACAATTTTGAAAATATTTCCTATCTTTCGAAAAAACGTTCGAACGTTTGAAAGAATTCTATGACGTGGTACCTAATGACACACTTGTAGTCGGTTTTAGTAGTTTTACTATACTTAATTATACCATTACTGTTCAAAAAATCCTTGGCCTTGTGTTATTAATTCTGTGTGTTAAGTGTGTTTCGTTTTCGCAAGTTTCGCACGAATTTATTTTACTACCGCGTTTGCGTTTGGACAATCCAAATGTACTATGGAATAATTTAGTTGTTTCAACTATCCGCTAGAGGCGCTGACAATAACTCCATACATTTACGTCATTAAACGTAAACGCGAAGATCATTTTAAATCATTTTAAAAAACTCACACTTGGCACACTGTATTTAATTTGTTTTCTTATTTTATGTTTAGAATTTCTAATAACTTAAACAATATTGACTACTAACTGGTTTTTCACTATTGTTAGTATATTCATACAAACTTTAATCCCCCATTACCCCTTTATAGTTCTTTATGGGTTGCTTTTTTTAAATAATATAGCCCATGTTTAAATACGGGATTTTATATATATCCAATTTCATTAAAATCGGTTCAACGGTTTAGCCGTGAAAGCGTAGTAGACAGACAAACATAGGTGCTCTCTTTTTTTGTTGTGGCTTGTGGTTGGTTGATAATGCTATTTTGATTTGCATTTGGCATATAGGTTACAGAAATGTAAAATATATAAAACTTTCTGTTACTTCTAAACGCAATACACACTGAGCCCGCCGGGCCGCCGTCTTACGTGGGCAACTTTTTGTCGGCAACTTTTTGTCGGTGGGTTAATTGGCGGCTTTACTCATTGCAAGTCGAAAAAGGCTGACATTCCACGATCAGATCAATCGGATATTATCCGAGGGTGGTGTCAAGAGTCTCCGAAACCGGCGTGTTTGTATGAAAAGGGTAATGAATGTGAAGGGAGCTAGACAGGTTTGTCAGGATCGTGAGGTCTGGCACTCGATACTCTCTGTCTACCTCGTAAGGGACTTGGCGTGAAGATATGTATGTATGTAAGTCGAAATAGTTGGTCAGCGGCATGTCGGCGGCATGAGATGAGGAACTTATTTGATAGTTAGTGATTGCCACAGAACAATAGTTTCACAAAACAATCACAGAGGTGATTGCCATGCGCCGAAAGTGTGTCTTGGATAATTCAGTAAATAGAAGTAATAATGAAATATGGTTGATGACAGTGATCTGTTGATAATAGCTTGTGGAATTATTATTACTGGATCCCTCCAAAGGAAATGAAGCTTTTGGATTAGACCTAGTTTATTATTTTTACAGTAATCAAGTCCTGGAAACCTATGATCTGTATCTGAACCCGACTTTTTTGAGTCAGTCACTTTTTTCTCTCTATAAAACTGACTTGTCAAATTTTTAATTTTTCTTTAAACTTCAGAGTCGGCGCGCTTTGTCGGCGGCCCGGCGGGCTCAGTGTGTATTGCGCTTTACATCTACCGCCAGTGATCACATTGCTCGGGTTCGATTTGTGTAGGAATTTGAATTAGAGACATTTGTATCTGTATTTCTTAGTCTAAGTGTTACATCAATTGTTTTGGTATTTACATAATGTGTCTCTATTTCGTTATTGCATGAATTACTATAATTGATAACATTCTTAGCACAAGCAGATAATTTGCCTACTTTGGGATTAGATGAATTCCTGTAATTTATCCAGAAATATTTATTACTAGCTTTTGCCTGAGACTTCGTCAGCGTAGAATAGTTACGTTTTTCGTATAAACTTTCAACCCTGTTATAGTCCTATGGGATAAAACTTTTTCAAAAAAGTGTCCTTTCTTTAAACTTGGCTTTGTAGCTACACCAAATTTCATCACAATCGATTCAGTAATTTAGTCGTGAATGAGCAACAGACAAACACACCAAACTATTTTCGCATTTATAATATTAGTGTGAATCCACAATTACATATTATCTACATAACACACTAGCTATTTACGCGCGACTTCGTCAGCGCAGAATAGTTACGAATTTTGTACAGATATGCGCATCAAATTTTATCAAAATCGATCCAGTCGTTTAGTTATGAAAGCGTAACAGATAGATAGACAAATTTTCACATTTAAAGTATTAGTATGGAAGTATGAATAACAGTGAATAGTCGTCTACTAGCTTATCAGTTATAACACATATCTTTTTTCACTTGCGTATTCGTTTTTAGTGACTATTACTGCCTACATAGTAGTTTTCACTGTACAAGTTGTGATTTATCAACGAAAAACAATTTTTTCAGCAACCAGAAGAAGAAGAAGCCGAAGAGATATCCAAACGTGCAGCGGGAGTGGCCATCGCTCCCCCACCATCTCTCACTGTAGAAACTGCATCACCTCCACCTCCAGTGGTACCAACTCCAACGCCTTCGCCAGGATTCTCTCTTGGCGGTTACAGTGCTAGTTCGGTTGCAGCGAAAATTATGGCTAAATATGGATTTAAAGTAAGTTGTTGCAGAGTGTTTGTTAACTCAAAAAGTGGATCTGTTTATTATTTGGTCGACAATTACTGTGGCATTGCGATACATGATGTAATTTGTTTATTGCGATGGGGTTACCAGGTTTTAAAGGCGAAAACTTTTTTGCTTTTGTCATTTTTAATTTTATTGATATATCTAAAAATTACAATAAGATGACATAACCCTGAAACCACTATTAAAAAAGACCACAAAAATTATAAAAAAGTAGTAATAGTTTACAAGAATTTAGAAATTTAAGTTACAATCATGTACTTAAAAAGTTAATCGCTTTTGTGGTCTAGGGGTCCAAGTGTTGGACTTCATGAGGTCCCGGGTTCGATCCCCGGGTTACGTTATATCTTACGTTAATTGAAAAATATGATACAACATTTTAGGAAGGTCAAGGTTTAGGGAAGAAGGAACAAGGAATGTCCGTGGCCCTGCAAGTGGAGAAAACGTCAAAACGTGGTGGACGGATAATACACGAAAAAGATACCAACGTCATGCCACCGCCAGCTTTCGCCATGCCAGTGCTACCAGGACCAGGTATTAATTATTTAAAACTAGTTGTTGCTTGCGGATTTGCATCTATACATATACCGAGGATGACATTGCGATGACTCAATACGAACAAATACAATACAGGAAATACAGACAAAAAGTAGCCTGTGTCCTCCAAGGCCTAATCTATTTATAAAATTATAGATGCGAAAGTCTGTTGCTATTTCACGGCTAAGGCGCTGAACCGATTTTGATGAAATTTGATATGCATATAGCTCTTTAGCTATCCTATTTCAAACATGGGCTATTTTTTAAAGACATTTCGTAGTCTAGTATTGTCATGTCATAGACGGTGGCGCTCTAATTTTTTGTCAATTCTTTTTGAATGATTTGTACCCACCTAACTCCGTCGACCAACAACGGGGCCCACCATAAAATAGTATTGCCAGTAACACTAACTTTTTGATTCAAACATATTTGAGTGTTCTTTATGTTGAACAGATTCACCAAATTCATCAAATTCGCCTCAAGGTAAACAGGAGCCATCAATCACAGAAATTATGAAATCACCGAGCAAAGTAGTTTTGCTTAGAGTAAGTTATATCTTAACTTTTAAACCAATTTGAATACTTTTCTTGTGGGATTTATTCTTGTATTTAAGAAATTTTATTCGGGTCTAAAACCAATGGCCTGTGAGGTCCGGTAGAAGACTTGACTCCAAGATTCTGGGTTCAATCCCCAGGTCGGTCATCAAAAGAAATTGTTTTTTTCAAATTTTTAATGATAACAATGTTGCCCGGGATTGGAAACGTGCCTAGTTGGTGATAGGTTTGCCACCTATCACATTGTTGTGCACTGGGTACCTCTGCCCACCAGTTTTGGAATATGGACCTGAAGATACCTAAAAAATTTGTTAACTTTGACGAGTCTGAATTGTTTTTTAAACATTGTTCAATATTAGGATTTTTACTCAATTCATAATCAGAAATTGTATAAATTTTAGTTTTTTGACTGAGCAAAGTCTGCTTCACTTCATAAATCTTATTCCGAATTTTCTTAAATTATATTTTTGCACTCAAGTGATTGGGATTTTATTAGATTGATTTATTTAAATTGTTGATTTTGACCGACTCGTTAATTTATTAATTTATTATTAAATGGTTTCCAGAATATGGTTGGTCCCGGTGACGTAGATGAAGAATTGGAGCCGGAAGTCAAAGATGAGTGTAACACGAAATACGGAGATGTAATAAAAGTGGTAATTTTCGAGTTGCCCAATGCACCATCAGATGAAGCTGTTAGAATATTCGTAGAGTTTAAACGAATCGAAAGTGCCATTAAAGCGGTTGTGGACCTTAATGGTAGATTCTTTGGTGGAAGACAAGTGAAAGCTGGATTTTATGATGTCGAAAAATTTAGCGCTCTTCAGCTAAATGATTGATTTTAGAAATACATGTTTATAATGTTATCTTTATTTTATTTTAAAACTAGCGGCCCGCTCCGGTTTCGCACGTTTATGAAATATACATATAAACCTTCTTCTTCAATCACTTTATCTATTAACAAAAACCGCATCAAAATCCGTTGCGTAGTTTTAAAGATTTAAGCATAAAAATGGACATAGGGACAGAGGAAGCGAATTTGATTTATTTATACTGTGTAGTGATATAATAAGGCTTTAGAAGTTCAGTATGGACTTTGACAAAACAGTTGATTCAATTCCTCTTTGACCTTGGTTCGTCGCTTCAGATAATTTTTAAGTTATGTGAAAAAGGTTGGGCCTCTTATCTCTGCCGTGACATTCAGGCCGTTGCAAGGGTGTTTTATGACACAGTACACATATAAAAGAGTAAGAAAACTAACAAAAAACGTTCGAAGCGGCATACTCATACAATCTTGTGAATGGATGAGGTCGCTAAGTAGTTTTTGCGGTGCTTTAGTGCCGCGTCAAGACGAGTGGTCATTTATTTAAGCGTTATCATTAAATGCCTCGAGTATATTTTTCTTTTGCAGTGATTAACTGATGCCATGAGGTTACCTACTTATTTGTAAACTACAGCAATTTGATTGTTTGATCATTACATAACAGCAAATGCTAAAATAAAATATCGAGATCCCTATCAATTCAAAAGAGTGTATGTAAGTATTTTATCAATTAGGCTGAAATTCCATACTGTTCCATATTTGTAATGTGGCTATAAACTTTGCTACGACTGAACGTTACTGTAGAGCGTAAGTTGAATAAACGATATTGTGTTTTCATAGTGGCAGTTAAGTTTTTTTTGTTTTAAATTATTAAAAGTTCTAAAAATTGAAGATTTCAAAATTCCTGTTCCTAATATTTGGCTGTTCTGTTTTGCCGATCCCTGGCCCGGATGCAAAAAGAGAAGGGTTGATGGAGCAAGACATGCCCATTGTAAAAACCTAAAAAGTCAACTTCGAGTACCCGCTGATTGTTACATAATTAACCCGATCCACCCCGGGCTACAGTAGGTAGTAAGGAACTAAATCTCTTTAAATAGAAATGCCATACAAGGACGTGGGACCCCACTTTGAGTATTTTTTATCAAAGCCTTAATGGAATTGCAATATACATATAGATATTGAGACAATGGGCGACCCAATCAATAATCGGCGTCACCTGGAACCTGGGCTGGGTGGTGTGAAGTAGGTATGCTACTAAAGCTTTCGAAAATAGGTATGTCCCTCCACGCACTTGAAGGAGGTCTTACTCGTGGAGACGCTCTGAACAACTACTGATTCGCGAAGAACACCGAATCGGAAACTGAAACATTGCTAATGGCTGTCATTTACTATCCTCGACAAAGAAGTGGAAAAAAGTTGCATTTCATTCTCGGACCATAATTGAAATGCCACATTTTTCCTGGGGTCAGTTTCACTTTAGCTCAGCAAGTGGCAATACTTTATATTTTTCTGGATGCGCCAACAAGAATGAAAAGGGGTAGTCATAGTGCGCCCCAAACTCTTGGACTAGTATTTCACAACTATTTGATATACATTTTTCATTTTGAGTTGGCCACTAAGATACGTAATCAACACCCTGGGGGGTGATTATGTAACTCAGTTACCAACTCAAAATGGATGAGTGTACATCGAATCGCTATCAAATGACGTGTTTTGTATTTGCTATGTCCAGTGATCAACAGAAATACAATAGAGATAGCAAACACAAATGACGTCATTTGATGTACACTTTTACAGTTCGGGTTGACAACTGAGATACATAATCACCCCCATGGTCGCGGTGGTGTGTGGTAGGAGCTCGTAGCCCCGTCTTCACAATGGGCCTTTTATAGATTGATAGATTGTGCGATGATCGCCTCTATGATTGCGCTATCTATGTTCTAAACTTCGAACCATAGTCCAAAGATTTCTTAATCTTGCCATTTGTATTTTGATTTTAGCACAATTATATCACTTTGAAATTTGAAAACATATTGGAACATTTTATTATGGTGATTAATTTGTTTTTGTTTTTATGGTGTATTTAATTTTTGTTACACATAATATAGTTTCAGAAAGTACTGCCAATAAAGAGAATATTTAATGAGTTTCCATATTTTTGTTTTTTTTTAGTTTTTTAATATTTTTACCTCGAGTTGAATTAATCTAATTAAGTAACAAGTTATGATATCATCTTAATAAAAAAATCAATGTTGAAAAAACCAACAAAAAGGATAAATGATAAATACTTTTTCTTGAAAATAATTTCTGAATCATAATTCATTACACACTGTTTGTGTAAGTCAGGTTATTTTTTTTTTTGAAAACTCCTTGGTAATGAACAAGAAACGCATTTGTATCGTGAACATACTACTGGTTGCTAGCAGTGATTATTAATATTAATAATTTCTGGAATTGGTATCATCGGCTAACATCAATAAAACAAGCACGCAATTTTGGATAGTGTGGGGTTAGACCCATTTGTATAATTCTTCTGAGAATCAGTATTTATTTTTTGTTTTTTTCCCAACTTTATAAAATCGTTTCCGAATCTGGCAACATAGCTTTATTTTGTATTAAGTTTACTCCATCTCGCGGGTTTCATAGCAAACAATGAAATAGTCTAGTGGTATGAAAATATTGGCGACTTCGCCTGCAATAGATGGACCAAGTTTGCTAATTATTTTTTGTTGTGTTTTTTGATTGTTGGTTTAAAAACATTGGCAGCACTGTTGGGAGCTGTCGTCAGCGATTAGATGTCAAATCAGTGTTAAATGCAGTGTTGCCAGAAGGTTCCTTTTGTAGCCTTTTAGGTGATATTTGGACTGTATCTGTTACTTTTAGGTTACACCAATGAAAAGGTTCCTTTTAGGTGATTTTTCGGAATTTGAAGAATTTATTTTTAATTCCTTACACGAAAGTGACGTAAAACGGTAGGCTCATTTTTGAATTTTTCATGTTGGCAAGCTTCGTCAGCAGTACTCACAGGCCACAGCAGTAGAGCTCTAATAAAAACACGTTGTTTACTCTTTCACACTCGTGTCTCGCTCGATCAGTCGGATCGGATCGAATACATTCGTGTTAGTTTGCCGTCATGTATAAGTAGCAACCGCCTGAAACTTTGTTGTCTTATCACCCAAAGCTTTGTGTTTGCTTTTTGTATTTTTTGAATACAAAATAAAAAGGGCCTCGCATGCAGAGCCGTCTTTGATTACGCTGGGGCCCATGGGCACACAAAAACTTGGGGCCCTTTTGGAATGTAAACAAATCAAACCTTACAATTTTCTTAACTATGATTTTTTGGGTAATCAATTACATTATTTTATTATACTATGTCATTGATAATATTAGTATGCTATTGCTCTTTTTATCATTACGATAATTATTTCTTTCGGGATTTTTTTTTAACAAAAACTTTTATCAAATCCTCAAACTCGATTTTCTGAAGAATATCAGTGCTCGTAATTAACAAATTACCCACTTTTCTTTAGTTATTATTTATTACTCATTTTTTTTTAGTTCTTGAGCTGTGAAAATGAACGCTCCCCACAACAACTGGTAAACATTAGGCAAATGAATATTCTTGTAGTAACTTTAACATCTGGAAAAGTTTATTCTAATTTATCAGACTTTATTAATCTATGTTTTGAGATATGCTGAGATAGTTTAAATCTGCTGATGTTTTTGCTACATTTGTTCAATATTTTGACTGCCTCATTGGTCGAGTGGCTAGCATACACGCCTAACAACGCTGACCAACCGCAAGGCTCGGGTTCGATTCCCGACAGGAGCAGGCATTTGTGTGATGAACATTTAGATGTTTGCATTTCCGGCTCTGGGTGTTTATTAAATTTATTCTTGTATCTATTTAAGTATTTCTATGTATTAGAATCGTCGACTAACACCCATAACATAGGCATTAATTTAATACTTTGGGGTTAGATTCAATTTGTGTAACTTGTCTAGAGATATGTATTTATTTATGTATGTTATATTACTTACTAAATTAGTTAAATTAATTTACTTAAATGAAAATATTTTGTTTTAGACTCATACGCATTAATGTCTTCATGAAAAAATTCTCAAATTCGTTTCATTTTTGGTCAATTTAAAAGATTTTTTTGTTGTTAATTGACAAAGAAAACTAAATCAATTGCCAATTTCTTGGTTTGCAATCGAATGTTTTTTAATGTGTATTTAATGCGCCAATTACTGCAATAAAAGAATCTACACAAAAAATTTCTTTGCTTCTCCACTGAGAAGTCTCTGTTGATCCTTCAAAAAATTTTTTGTACAATTAGCATCTGAGTTTTTTTCTTTAGCGCTAGTTTTATACTGCATCAATAATGCACGTAATAATTTTATTACATGCATTATTATGCATTATTTATTAAGTTCCTCAAAATATCATTCCCATTTTCAGTTAGAAAAACATTCTCAATTTTTTCAATTTCTTTGATTGATGTTACTTGCGATGAAGGAAATTCAGGAGCGAAAAAATAAAGAAAAAAAAAGGAGCATTAGAAATATGTGAATAACAATTTTGCTAAGCATTCATAGTATTGGCATGTGCGGATCATCTGCTTACCGAAAGAGAATATAGGACTTTATTTACACTTAGATGATCTGTCAAATTATCCATTGTTTGGTCGAACACTTGAAGGACATTTTTCCAATAGCTAATTTTTGGATTATAATGGGACAACAGTTCACTATCAAATTGTCCAGTAGTTTTCATTCTTCAATCAATAAGTCACTTATATGCTTCCAATTCTTATATCTATTTGGAGAACACAAATTATGTTTAGTGCCAGTAGTGGTATTAAATAAATGGCATCAATAGCAATGCACATATTTCTTTGCTGAATAATAAACGATCCATTTTCAGTCTAAGCACTCAACGTTCTTTAATTTACAGCTAAACATATTTTTATAAAGTATCTAAATGTTCATTTGGAAAAAAGTCTGGCCCTTTCCGAACCAAAATGTTGCTGACTTCTTCCTCTATATCGTCGTCACGGTACTGACGAGATCATAAAACATAAACATTTACAATGATTAAATCACTTAAATATGTTCTTTTTTTTGGTTTAGCCCCGTAAATCTAGAAAATTTAAACAAGTTTAGAGGAATTCGCAATGTTCGTTTTGAAAAAACTCTGGCCCTTTACGAATCCAAATTTTGCCGTTTCTTCTCCTGAGTGGCTTGGTTTTGGTGGTACGGTGGTAATTTACGGTATACAGGGTCAAATTTTTTAACCTTTTTTATTATTAATAACTCATATTGTATTAAACATAAAAGTTTGTTATTTTCACTACACGTAACAGTATCTTTTTTCCTGTTTATATTCCAAGGTATTTTTTTCCCTTGTCATCCATTTAAATATGTTATTTTTGGTTTAAACGAGTGAATTTGAAAAACTGGAAGATGTTTTGGAGAAGTCGCAATGTTTATTTAGGAAAAACTCTGGCCCTTTTCGAATCCCAATATCGTTAATTTATTCCGTCAGAATGTCATCAAAGTACTGACCAGAGTCACTAGATCAGTTTTTGATTTGTGTTTGTTATTTCCGTTAAACGTAATAAGGAACCTCTTATAACTATATATAACTATATATTTAGAGACTTTTTTTGTGATTCGCTTAACTTTGTTCTTTTCTGCGTAGTGAAATAATAAATAGTAATAAAGTCATTGGGTAGGATGAAAAACAATAAAAGCTATTTCGCCACCCATATACAAAATCTACATTTATCGATGGCTGCTTGATTGTGGCATTAGAGTGGTTTGCATGAATGATCGCTAAAAGATATTCTTAGTAAATCAGGTAGGATGCGTTCAGAAATATTATTATAGTTTGTAAACTTTCAAATTACTTAACAAATCGAATATGTAACTTGAAAATACACATTACAGATTCTAGATTATAAATTCATATAAATGTTTGGTTAGCTATATAGTGTTCGAGTCACTCAAATTATTCTTAAATGTGTATTGATTCGAATAAATCTGAAATATTTCAACTGTCAGGCAACGAGAAAAATGCACCCAACCCAACCAAAATATTTTGAAATTATATGGTCGACCCATCGGGGCCCTCTGAGCATGGGGGCCCTGGGCACGAGCCCCGTGTGCCCTTATGGTAAAGACGGTATTGCTCGCATGCTAACGATGCGACAAGATAAATTGACCGCGTTGTATGCGTACATACTACTTGGTCACATTTATTGGACGCTTCGCTGGAATGGCTTCCCATAATAGTTATGTGTCAATTTAATACGACCGTGTTATACAAGCCTAACTCCACAGTCCCGCCAATAATTATGAAATTAAAGGTATTCCCTCATCTAAAGTTTCATCCATAAGTTATGGGAGATTTTTCGTAAATAATATCCACCCACCAGTGTATCGATTTCTATCAGTCAGATATAATTCTCATATTCTATCTTCTATTTATTTCTATTCTCATCAGATAAGTCTATAATTTAGGTTTAGGTGTTAGGTTCAGCACCCGTTTTTGCAATTAAGTATTAGAAAAATGTCTTTTTCCAAACGAAAACGTTCTTCTTATCTTTCTAACTAACTACTTTATAATATGTCAGAGTAAGATGGAGAATGCTCTCGAGTCGAATTTGAGGTTTAACACTAACGTGAATACGGGGCCAGGAATTATGCGCACGTATTGCATTAGGCATCTTACTTTCATACTAATAACATGGTGGATTTATTAATTTTATTTGTTTGATTTCTTTTGATAACTGCCTCGTTGGTCGAGTGGCTAGCATACACGCCTAACTACATCGAGCAACCGCGAGGCTTGGGTTCGATTCCCGACGGGGGCACCCATTTGTGTGATGAACATTTAGATGTCTACTTTTCCGGGTCTGGGTGTTTATTAAATTTATTCTGGTATTTATATGTATAAGAATCATTGACTAACACCCATAACACAAGCATATAGTTTGATTACATTGGGGTTGGATTAAAATTTTGTGACTTGTCCAGGCATATTTATTTATTTAAATTCATGACTTTGTCATTGGTGCTCATGTTTGTCATGGTTTTAGCTCGATCTACTAATAATCTGAATTCAGCCTAAGCAAATGGACAAATTCTTGATTTCTTCCGAGTCGCTGACTTCAAATCAAGAGGAGAGGAGAAATATAAGCAATGATTACAACAGTAGTACATACTAAGAAACCTTTGCCAAAGAAACAAAACGATTTTGTGAATTCAATCATGGTTTTGCTCGTTTTGCCATTTTCTAAAGCATGTGTGGAACGAGTTTTAAGCCAATTGAAACTGATAAAACCACAGAAACAAACTTAATACGGACACAATTGCAGCTTTGATGGCTACCAAAGCGGTTGTGAACAATGGCACAACATTTGAGCCATCGAAAGTATGAATGCATGCTAGAATAAAATACAATAAGGATAGGTATTACTGATGATGGTGAAGGTTTCTATTTTTTCACAAACCTATTTTTATTTCAAGAGAATATTTTCGAAAATTTCATTTAAAAAGGCAGGACAAAACATTTGATTTTAAAATTCAGATGCTGATGTGCTTTCTTCATTCGTTCTTTTACGTACGTACGTACGACTGAACAGTACGTACGTACTCTTCAGTCGTTATTAAATTTCTTATATAATTATTTTAGTCTCATCATCATTATAATTACTAACAAAAAAAAAAACATGTTTTGTATGTATCAATATGAATAAAAAAAACATGAATTTCGGGCAAGTGCTTGAATACTCATCGATGTTTTTAAAAGTAAATACAACCAATATTCTATTCTTTTAAATTTCAGTACCTTTACATGAAAAAAATAAAAGGCTATTTTTCAAACAAAAAGGTTACATTTTTCATAATTCAGGTTATTTCTGACAAGACCCAACTGGACACACTGGTTTAATGACAACTGTCAATTAAGGCAAATATTTAATCGCAAGTAATATGTACATAATTAAATTAAATTGTTTTTACGTGTGATTCTAGGTATACAAATCACGTAATTTTAAATGAAAAAAAGAGTTGAAATATGTGAATAATTAGGAACTGGCCAATTATTAGCGGTATTTTATCAAATTCATAAGAAATCAGTCTGGTGATGAATATTTCAGTATTGTGTTAGGTTACATTTTAATGTTTATAGTTATACTAAAAGTTTATGTAAATTAAGACCAACGAAATGGCATTTTACTCTTGTAATCGATTTAAAGTTATAGTTTTAGTCATGGTTGCGCTGATTATGTGGCAATGCTTTCGTTTAATGCAGGATCGAACTATTATTGAATTATCAGAGGTATTTGAAATTTTGCTTATCTTGGAATTTCTTTTGTGATAACAATATGTTACTTTAGATAATCTTTGCAGACAAATATTGTAGAGCTCGAAGACGACAAGTACAACAAACACAAACAAGACAAAGTGAAGATCAGGGTATACTATGAAGCTTTGTGTCCAGATTCTAAGCATTTTTTCATAAAACATTTGTTGCCTGTGACTGAAAAGTTATCTGATTTCATAGACGTAGGTTTAGTGCCCTATGGGAAAGCATCTGTAAGTTTTATTTTACTTATTTTTTTAAATAAGAGCCAGTAAATCATTACCAATTTATTGCTACTAAACACAACAACAAAAATTCATTCAATTTCAGAAAGTTATCATGGAGATAATAGTTATTCATCCCTTAGACTCCTAACTAGTTTTAAGTTTACTAGATAGTTTTGAGGAGGGATTATAATAGATTTAAAATGTAACTTTTTAACATTCTCTAGGTTTAGCATTCCTATGAGAAGTTAATGATGTACAAACACTTACATTGTCTTTGTTTTCATTTGGATAGTTTTATGATCTAATGCTGTTGTGTTGTAAATGTGAAGAATTTCAGTTTATTTAGCATGATGACTAAACTATCAACTATACCTTATTCTGTTTATATGTCTGTTAAAGACAGTACATGTGTAAAAATATGATAAAAATCAAAAATACCAGGAATACATATAATATATTTATGTAGCTATTTCATAACAAATTCTGATTTTTTGTTTCATAGACCAAAGCAGAAAATGGACAGTATTATTTTAAATGTCAACATGGAGAAGAAGAGTGCTATGCAAATAAAATACATGCATGTGCAATTGATTACTTGAACAATATGACCAAGTCAGTAAAAATTACTGAATGCATGATTGTCGATAATATGGATGCTGATGCAGCTCTTTCGAAGGTATGTTGTAACAAAAACATCAAGTTAATGTACTGCAGAAATATATCTAAACCTTCTTTAGTAATAAATCATTTTATAGAACCATTGTTTCTGTTGTACTGTTGTCTATAAATAGGCTTTCCCATATATGTAATTGATGGCTTCTTTCATTCTTTTGTGGTATCACATTACTTTTACTAATCTCAACTAAGATGACCTAGTAGTTTCACACTTTTTTAAAGTAATATAAGTTACTTTTATAAGGTTTAATTCTTTATTATTATTTTTATTGTACACAGCTACAACAGAAATTTAAAAGAGCGAACTCTTTCTTTTTTTTTTAAATACTGTTATATATAGGTTACCAACTACTTCATTAGTAAAACGGTTCATAGAGCAGACTTATTACCTTTGTTTCAGTTGTGACAGTGTTTTCTTTTATCCAAAATGTATCAGTGTGCTAGTATCAATAACATAAAACACTTGTTTATTGCAACACAGACAACAAAATTATTTATTTTTTATTTTTAATAACTTGATATTTAATCTTGTTTCAGTGTGCCAAAAAAATAAATATCGACCCAGACCCAATCAGCAACTGTGCGACACATCCTCTTGGATCAGAGTTACTAAAGAAATATGGTGATGAAACAAATATTTTGAAGCCGACATTTATACCAACTATCACATTAAACGGCTCTAAAGATAACCAAGCTGCTATTTTGAAGAACTTGCTCCTTGAAGTTTGTAAATTGATAAATATGCCTCTACCACCACCATGTCTATGACAGTTGAATGCTCGTAATGAAAATGTGAGACAGCTATTAGTATTGTATTCATAATTCTTCAAGTACATTTCTGGCAGTATAGATACAACAAAAATTTGTGTATTAAAGGTATTAGCAGTTTGTTGAAATGTAAAAATTTAAGGTTAGTATATATAGTATGGATAGTTGAAATCAATATTTTGTATTATGAATTTAAAAGTTTGTTGATTGCCATACAAAATTGGCGACCATGAGAAACCATGGGATTCACAAATAATTGTGACACATATATTTAATTTGTACATATTATAACTACTAATGCATTTCTTTATTGTATTTAATGGATTTGATTTGGGAATACTTTGTGCTGTTTTATGAACAGTTGATTTTTCATAAAAATGGTAAATAGTAAATTCCATGCAAGCAATACAGAAAAAATATTCAAAGGGAAGCACATTTATGTGTAAATCCACCATTGTGGGTGCAATGTGCATGCCTACAGCTATAAGAAAGTTAAGTATAACTTAACATAGTCTATTGCAGCCAATTAAATAGAAGTTTTTAGACGTTTTACTAGTACTCACCTTTTCTCACTCTGCTCACCTGGATTGAGTACTGCGCAAATTTCGGTTCATCTGATTTATTTTAAAATACTGAAACATACAGCCATGTCATGAAATGCAAATACAAGATTTCAAATAAATCATTTACTATGTTGTTTTTAGCAAGATTAATCCTATTCTATTAATATTATAAATGCAAAACTTTATATGTTTATTTTTTTTTGTTATTCCTTCACACAAAAAGTGCTCAACCGATTGCTATGAAATTTGGCACACAGAGGATAGTTTTTATCTCAAAAAAATGTTACTGTGGTTTCATTAATCACGCGGGCAACAGTGTTATATAAAATATTACTACAATATACGAAACTCGCCATGATGTGCTAAATGCTAATATCATCTCTTTGACGTCAAGTATAAGTAAAAATATGATGATAGCATAATGTTTTACTCTCATACTTGTGGTGGTGTCCACAAAGCACAGGCGAAGACCAAAAGCCATACTGCCTATTCTTTTGTTATAAATTGATTTTTTATACCAAAAAATTAATAAAAAAATCATTTTCCTTGTTAATAATCTCACATTTTTTCAATAATTAATTATTAATAAATTAACATTTAATTAATGATCGAACAGTTGGGAGCGTTTTGGTAAAAAAAATATATTTTTTTAAATGAAGAAACATTTGTACTGTTTTAGGTATAACTTATAATTTACTATGTTATAAATAGCCTACCGGTTTCGCTTATAATATCATCATCTGGGCTAAAACTTAAAGTAGTTATAAAATAATAAATTATAGGTGATATGTAAAACAGTACAAGTGTTTCTTCATTTGAAAATATGAATATTTGTTAGTTTTACCCAGCACCGTCGATGAAAAATATCCAATAAAAAAAGATAAACTTGAAATTTTAAATTTACTTTTTTAATTAGTCTTTTTGTTTTTCCATTACAGTTAGTTTATATTTCCGAGTATTTTACAATTGTTTTTCAAAATCTGTTATCATATCTATTATACATCATCTCTGTAGTAGTGCTGTATGGAACATGTGCAAATTTATAGAGTGGCTTCCACTTGTATGATTCTCAAAGTTTAGATCTAGTCCACAACCTTTAGAGTAATAGATTTTTGACTGCAATAAATAATAATATAAAATATAGATTTTATTGTGGCATAATATCAAGTAAAAGAAGGTTCGTTTTGTTAATGTCAGAAAGGCTAAAAAGGCTATATTATATTGTGATAAATGTTATATAATATATTATGCAATTATGTCAATTTGATTGTATAATATACACATGTATTATATGAAAAGGAATTGGTTGTTCCAGAATTTTATACTTTACAGTTTTGTGTTATATTGAAATTTTTGTGTGTAAAAATTTCATAATTTTAATGGTGACTGGTGTTTTACTGTTTTGATAATATGCTTAAGGCCAATATGAACGATTGTTTTACATATGAAAATAATTTATATATTAAACAAGCATATCCCATATGGTTAAAACTATCAAGGAAATAAGCCTTTCTATTTCACTTGAATATAATCTACTTGGTAGATTTTGGTGAAATATGACAACTTTTGTCAGATTCCTATTTTGGAATATAGTAGACCAAATCTTAATCAGTTTTGTACTTTTATAATGAGTCGGAAGAGAAGTGCAACATCCAAATGACAAAAGAACAACATTTGAAGGTGACATCAGAAAAATATTGTTGGGTGCATTTCAAAAGTAACTCCTGATGTCTAACTCTCTTAGTTTCACTCCTACTGAAATATTTTTAACAATAATTAATAATTACCTATTTTTTTCAGGTAGCATCATTTTTTAGTTGGGAAATTAATAAGATTGTTTCCGACTACATTTTTTTATGTCATATTCCTTATTTTAATTAAGTATTAAATTTTATATTACTGGATCAAAAGTTAAGGAAATGTGTTTTATATTTATACTATTATATCTTTTGTACATATAGATAGTCAGATGCTAGCAACACATTCTCTATTTTACCGCAAATATGATGTGTGCTTTATAATGAAATATAACATTGCGATTCCATATGCATTTTTAATATTACTCTTAATCATAAGATTATCAAATAAAAATCACGCTCTAGGTTACCAATGTGAAAAAAGTATATTAAGACGATGAATATATCATCTACATATTAATAGTTTATTTAAGGCAGCTGATAAATTCGCAAATCATTTTTAGATTATGTAATAATAATATGTACCCTATAGCTTATAGAAGCAATTATATTTATATGGTCACAAAATGTAAACCGATTGTAACTTACTGTATGTTTCTTATAACCATTATTAATAAGTCATAATAAGATAGCTTCTTATTATTTTTAGAAGAAAATGAAGTTGTTACTTTCAAGGAATTGCCAAAAAACATTATGCTATATAAAAAGGTTCCTATGTGATTTTTACTATTTTCTTTATTTTGATTCAAATTTAAACCGTCGTTAAGAAAAGATAAATCAATTATCTTGAAAAAAATATTGGAAGGTAATAATAATGTCGGTTGCTGCCACTGGCCAAATTTTAATAAAAGGGGGTATAGGCTTAAATATTTTAAATGCATAACGCATTTACAATATTATTGCAAAATTGTAATAATTACTTCTATAAACATTTATTTAAAACATTCCGCAAAAATGCTTTACTTTTTGTCACGCTATGCCGTGCCTAGTACGAGTCATGACTTTAGCGGTCTGCTATTGCGACTGCGGTCAGCGAGAACCAGTTTTATGCTTTGCTTACGTTATAGCCATGCTTCTCGTATTTTTCGGATAAAAGTAAGAAGTTTATTTTTTTTATTTTTATTTTTTTCATAGGTTGGATGTGTTATCGGTTCCTAACCGTTTCTCAAAATTTGGCCTGTGCTTTAGATGTAACCCTGTATATTTAAATTTGTACCTACACTTAATATGTCTTTAATTGAAATTTAATATCCATAACCTTTAATGATGTAGCTAACGCGTCTATTACACTATTGGTATTGCAAATAGGCGACACATATCGTACCTTCGCAAAATCTGCTTGCCAGTTGTTTTGAGTTGAAAAGTAGAAGAATAATAAAATTCCTAATATTAAATTTAGACACTATAAACTGGCAAAACGCCACTTATTAGTTTTTGCCATTAATAAAATCCAGACAATTTTTAAAAAAGTAGTAATCATTTCTATACATAAAGTATTTTGATAAAGCTTTAAGTTTTCTTTAAAGATTCGGTTGTGTATTTTGCATTTAGTAAGGAGGAACATAAATGATGTATTTTTTCAATAAAATTTGCTTTTACTAACTTGAAGCTTGCCTTTTTTATTTATTTAATTTAATTTAAATCCTTTTACTATTGTGGTGTCTTACCTTCATTTGAGGTCTAACATAGCTTTCTAAGTTTTCTTATTAATATACGTTTCTTATTAATATAACGTTTGCATATTAAACTATTTTAAATTACCTTAGGTTGACGAATAATTGTATGTTAAATTTTACAATGCAATTGAGAATTGCGATTTTATAAATAGGACTTTCAGCTCTCTTTGTATTAGTGATGTCTTTAAAATCTTGTGATCAAACGAGTTTTTTACTAAATTTATATAGCCGTGGACGTCTGCTGCGTATTTTCAGCAAGTGTGTCTTTACCCTTAGTAGACAAGTATACGAACAAGTTAAACATTGCTTGCTTATGCTATGTTTTTAGGCAGACACTATTATTAAAAAATAAGATTTAATGCTAAAAGAAGCTTTATAGTGTTAACGGTGTTTTGGGTTTACTAAGTTATAAATAAATAATAAAATTTAAGTATGCAGCATATATAAAATTCTGTGTAATTTTTTAGATTACGCGATTGAATGATCTCGGATAAATAAATTGTTGCGAAATACACTAACTACATTTTACAAAAAAAAAACAAGTTATTTAAACCGCATTATTAGAAACATGGTCAACCTGATATGATAGTCTTTATTACAATGGGATACAAACTATAATATCAACTTCATTTGCTCCTATGTTAATGTTATTAGCAAGGCGGGTTATATATATATCTACTTACTAAACTTTTTACTACTATAATAAGTGGGTATATTTTAGAATTTACAATTATTATACGCTAAAATGTCTGCATGGTATTTAATCTTGACCCTTGAGCTTCTGTATCAGGGCACAGTCGGTGGTCAGCGAATTTCTTTGGTACGTGTCTTAAGTTGGTCAGTACCTTGTCTTACCTTTAGTTTTCTACAAGCTGGGCAATCTTAAAAGAAATATCCAACATCAATATGTAACGAATTGGCGATATTCAATTATTATGATTAACCAAGACTTATAGAATTATACGCTTTCACTGCCTTAACTTTGTTATAAATCGCTACATTTAATGTATTTTTGTAATAACACAGCTACTAATACGCTTTGGTTAATAATCGCTACAATAGTAAATCTTTGGAAATACATATTCGAAGTTTATATGGCAGTATATCACAGTGTTTTCGGTACGGTATTATAAAAACTAGATGTCAGTTTTTTTGTAGATATTTCCCATTAAGGGTTTCCGGTTTCTTTAAATTTTTAACATATTTTGTTATTGACATAAAGGGAACGTTTAAAGTTCCTAGGTCTCAGTTTTTTATCACACATTCTGACTTCTATTTATACGTTCATCAAGTTTATGTATTAGTAGTACTACTATTTAAATTATGCGCTTCGCCTTCACACTTTTTTTTATCTTTTTTTTCACTTTTTACTTTTATTTTTTAATTGGCTGACCCCTCTATTACGTTTATTTATAATCTATCTAATCTTCTAAATTTAAGCGAAATGGTTAATTATGTAAAAACAACTCTATATAGATATCTTAAACTTACATTCGGATTTCCGAAGCTTGACGGATATAGCCGAAGCGCATAATTTAGATAGTACTACTATAGGTTAATGTAAAAGTTGTATTTTTATATCAGTATATTTTTTCTAAATTCCTATCAACTAAAAAGAGTTGTTTTGATATGTACAATTTTATTGTTATCCTTTTTACAAAGTATTGCTCAAACAGAACATTGTAACTTAGTTTGTATTAAACGATTTCCATTTTGATTTACTGGAGTTTACTTTATCACAAATTTTTAGGGAAGAAATAATTTTGCCTTCGACGGGGTTTGAACTTATACACTTCGTCTCTTGTTGATGACGTTTACCATTTGAGCTAATGAGTACTCGAATTATGGAATAATGACATTTTTAAATCTTATCCGTGCCTACGTACCTATGTATACCAGTATACCAAATTATCGATTTGTGAAAATTTGTCCCAAGCAGGTACGAGAAAATTTCTCAGGTTAAAACTGTTTTATTTAGAATAAATGAAATTAATAAATATTCCTGGACAAGTTGTACAAATTGAATCTAACCCCAAAGTAAGCAAATTAATGCTTGTGTAGTCAACAATATTAATACATAGAAATACCTAATTAAAATTGCAACGTAATTAAAAACTTCTGAAAAAAAGCAAATAAAAATGGATAAGTATACTTGATTATATTATCACCATAATCTATGGTTGCCAATACATATTATAAGTACTTATTAGTTTATTATAGTAATTTTATAAAGCGTAATATATCGCGATCGGAGAGAACGACGTTGGATAGAAGAGAGTGCATTGCAAGATGCAGAGCATAGCCGTAAAGCGAGCAGTCGGCAGATTTATCTGTGTTAATTAATGATAGTATGTTTCATTTCGAAACAATCGGAGATATTGCGTCCCGAGAGCTCGAGAGGCTAACCATTATTACCAGAGTCTCCCGGGTATTCTGGGAGGGTTGAGAACCCTATCATAACCGATTGTTTGTACCTACCTACCTACCTATTTGATCCAGTGGTGATAATTGCTGTAATACATACCTGTATTAGTAGGTAGGTTATATCATCTAGGTTGAATCATCTAATTACTTGGGCTGGAGTCCATTATTTTTTTTCTATTACGCGATTTTTTTTAGCATTTAACCTAAATTAAGCCTCTCGCCCTTGTTGATGCATGGTGAGGCAGGTGATGTATAAGATTTATTTATTTTCTATATATTTTTATGATATTGAAAGGCAAACAAGCAGACGGATTTCCCGATGGTAAGAAATTTACCAGAGAGACCAAAGGTGGTAATGGTGCGTTGCCAACCTCAGGCCGAGATGTTAGGCCTCGAGCAAAATAAGTTATCCGGATACCTTACCCTCCGAACTGGAACACGTCAACGGCAAGCGCTGACGTTATGGCGGCAGGAATAGGCAAGGCGGTGGTACCAATCTGGGCGAGTCGTTGCGAAACTCTACTACCTAGTCAGATGTCACGGTGCTAGTGACGGTAAGCCTATGCTCGCCTTTTACGAGCTGCTTGGAACAATAAGGCAGATGGACCAACACTAGGAATTTGATAATAAACGGGGAAATTGTTTAAGATACAAACTGTTTAGAAATCACTTCAATAAAAAAAGATATTCCTGAGATGGGTTCACCATTTCACTACAGTCGACAACTCCCTCTCCTTCGTAATAGGTCTAAAATTTTTGATATACCTCCTCACTTTTCTAGCCTCACGTGAATAATGGGAGATCTATATGGATAAACTAAGCTTTTGAGTTAATTTTACATCAAGTAAATTTCAAAAATATCTCTCCAATATGGCATAAACAAACTATAAAGTTTAACGAAAACAGATCAAATGTTTGTATGCAAACAAGTTTTACAACCGTCAGTCAATTTAATTTAAAACTGTCTGACAACACCAATTTCCCAGCGTCTAAATGGCTACCTTTGCTCCAAAAGCATTTCGAACACAACAATAAATCTTCACTGAAATCACGGTCTAATTTCGTAAAAGCCCCATCTCGCTTTGCTAATTAATATGAATGGCATTTGCATCCGGCTTTTTCTCGCGTAGACCATTTCCAACTATTGTTTTGCAAAGATCCTCACAATTTATTCCTATTTTTAGAAAGATAGTATAGCGTGGTTCTATCTCCGAATGTCCCGTTGGTTGCAGAATAAGTAGGTACCTAATAGTCCTAAAGTATAGAAATGAAATTTATTTGAGGAATGTATGTGTTTAAAATTTATTGAAAAATACTTATTCGTACCAACATATTCTACGACGTTGTGGTGTGCAAATAGCTAATGAAGATTTTTTTGGGGAAAAGACTTGCTGTGGTATAACTTTGTTGTGGTTTGTTTACTGTAGGTACAATTTACATTTTAGTTAATGCAAATGCAATTTTTGTAAGGCATTTAAATATTCTGTTGAATAATATTATTGCAATTAATAAAATGGATAACAATACTTATGGCACTTGTATCATTATGGAAACTAATTTCAGGGCGAAGAAGAGTATGTCACAAGTATATTATGGTCAACAAAACATTCGGGCAAGTAAAACTTCGGGCAAATGAAATTCTGGCATTTGAATACATGGCATATATTCTTTGGGAAAACAATAAACAACCCAACAGAACTTAAGACTAGAGTTATGTACGAATCAAGAAAAAAATTGTGTGTGTACTTATGTACACGTGTTAGAAGTTATACTTCTTCGGCGTAATAAAATAAAAATCTTTTTAAAAACTAAAATGTTATCGATAGCTAACTTCATCATGTCGGTTTTTCGTGACGGTGTGCGCGCGCATCGTAAAAATTTACCCTCATCATTTTTTCCTAACGCGCCAAAATAAGTATAACTTCAAAATATTTTTTTATTACATAAATGTCTATTTGTATCAAATTGAAATGATTAACAGTAAAGGTAAAATAAAGTGCAAAATGTTTAGATCTAAAACTAGATTGTACCAATTGTATATTTGTAGCAATATAGCAGCGGTGATAGCAATATGTTAGCTTAAACATTTATTTTACTAAAATATTGCAGCTGTACCATCCATATACAGGGAGGGTTGCATCGCGGCTAAGAAAGCTATTGAGAACAATAAAGCATCTTTTTGGTTGAAATGAAAGCCTTTGTTCCCTATCCCTACAGATAAATTAGCAACATTTTTTTAACTGATTAGACGTTAGATAGGAAATAAATATTTATTAAAGGAAACACTCATGTTTTCGTAATTCTGAATTAATGTTTAAAATTATATTAAATACATTTGTTCTAATGTGGTACTTTGAATTTAGAAAATGGTGAAATAGTCAACTAGCAGCGCGAATTCTGATCAGATAGTACCAATTTACATGAGCAAATATGATCATGTACATACCTAGTTGTGATGATTCTGGACATTACACAACTAAAGTAGGTATCTATCTCAATAAGGCATCTATATCTATTCTTTTCGCCCATGTTCCAACTATACGTAGGGCTAAATTTAAACACAAATTTTTGTACCCGACCGTCGTAAAATTAAAAAACACTTAGTCATCGTAATAAATCAAATTACCTTATTTTTAAGAATAAGTATTTTTTACTGTAAGCTGCACATGAATCAGGCTTTCATTATATACAGACATAAATAGTTGCGCTAAAAATATTGTGAACAATTGTAATTTACTAGCTTTTTACCGGTGACTTCGTCAGCGAAGAATAGCTTTTCATACAAACTTACAATCCCCCGTTAAAGTTCGAAATATATACTCGTATATATCGAATATAGTTCAAAATCCGATTTCAAACATATGCTACCTTTTTAAGGACTGGAATGGGGGACAAATTTTTGTATGAAATTCTGTTCTACGCTGACAAAGTCGCGTGTAAATAGTTATTCATAAACGCCTAGTCTAATTTCATTATTATTTTTTGTTTGATAAGGTTTCTTCAGATTGTTGCACAAATGCATTAGGTTACAAAATGTTGCAATTTAGGAATGAAAAAATCTCAGAATAAATTGTTTCACATACTTTCATAGTTTGAAACCCAAAATGTACAGGAAAAAAATAACTCATATGGCATTATAGACTGTCTTTTGGACTTCATCATATATATCAACTATACTTATTTAAAAAATATGTAGGTACCCACCCTATTTTTCAGGGGTGAGAGTTTGTCTGAGGAATCAATTATCTTCGTTGATACTTTGTTTCACTATGTGATAGGTGGCAAACAAATAAAAATAACGTTGGCTAGGATTGGATATGTTTTCAATAGCGCTACCATACCCAATTCCAGGCATTGGTAATTCTATTACCTACAAAACTTAAAAAAAATGTAATAAGTTTTCCGACCCTAAAATCGAACCTGGCACTTCATGTAGTCATTGCCAATACTGGGCCACAACCAACAGATGCGAGTAGGAAAATAGGGAAAACAACTTCAGCCATGTTGGTACTAGTACTTTTAGTAACATTGAGGTGGAACTAATCGGGTCGGGTAGTCTAATACATAAGTATAACAACAAAAATGTTGTTTGCTAGTCCCGCTATATTTCGAAAAACGACTGGAAAAATACCGCTAATTATGATTTCAAAATATTCGTGGAAGTTCAAAACGGATAAGCTACAGTTTTAAAAGTTAAGAAAAATGGATAAACTGCGAGGAAAATAGACCATTAATGTTCGCAAACTATTATTAGGTGCTTGCAAATGTCGGGCGGAATATAATTCGTTAGGATTAACATTCACGATTTCGCCTCTGTGTAACGTACTTATTATTCTGAGCTCTAAGGGCCCGGTGTTGCCGTTGAGGTCTCAGATTTGATTCCCAACTCGAAATATGTTTTTTCACAAATTTTAAGAAAATATTTATATTTTTGAGACGATTTAATAAAAACAATGTTGCCTGGGATAAGATAAGGGCTCATATGGGAATAGATTTGTCACCTATCACATTGTGGGACTAAATTCGGCTAATCGTGAATGCCTTGGCAAAGTCTGATGAAGATGTAAAAACCGCGACATAATTTTTTTAATGAAATCTCATTAAAAATACTTCATTAGATAGAAGATAAAACGTAAATATTTTTAAACATAGCTGCAAAACAAGTGCCATAATGTATTTAAAGATATCCTCCAAAGAAAAATAAACTTTCTAAATTTTAATTAACTTTTTGCACTTTAGATCGTCGTCGACGACATATTTAGTTACATTACGATCACTTTTGGCTATTTAGGTCATAAAGCATTTTATTTAACATGTAAAATTTAATAAAAATAATTATAAGACATACACATTTTAAAATGTATAATCTTATAGCCGAACAACTAGCAAATTTTGTAAGAAATAAATAAATTCGAATAGGTCTCGAATAAGAATCGAGCCTTTAACGAAAACGGTAAGGTGTAAGACAGAGTATTTATTTGTCAAATCAGTTAGAAATAATGGAAGCTATACGCCCTTAACGGATCTATGTCGACTTAACTTGTAACCCTGTATATAAACATGAATCCCTATTTCCCATGGTCATCTCTAAATCCTAAACGGATTAATCGACTTATCTAAATTCTTTTTTTGTTGTGTTAGTGATTGTCAGGAGAAGATTTTTATAAAGAGAACGACTGGTATAAACGGAAAAACAATAGTTTATTTTCCATACAAACTGTGAGAAAAAGAACCTCAGCGGGATTGTCTTGTTTCGTTACTTTGAAATATGTATGTACATTAAATAAATAATTAATACATTACTAACACTTTATATTATTTATAAGAGATTGGCATGAGGAGAAATTAAGCGCAAGTACTGTTATCTGCTAAATATTCATCAACAGCATATTACCTTTTTTATATAATTTAAATTTGACATAAATGTATAGCCATGAATTCACTGCTCTAAGTAGCTATCAGCCGCACTCAGAGTCGTCAATGACATTTAATCTATCATTAAGTCACAATTTTATAAGAAAATCAGTTTTATGACTGATTAAATTAAACTGTCAGGATCGTGAGGTCTGGCACTCGATACTTTCTGCCTACCCCGTAAGGGACTTGGCGTGAAGATATGTATGTATCACTGATTAAAATATATAGTGTCTCAGAGTCGTTAATTTTATTTATCCTATTATAAGGTAAAGCAGATTTTTTATAATTTTTACTAGTAGAAGCTGTTTTAGTGGGTTGAACAGGAGCAACTTGGACAAAACTTCTTTTTTGAAGTCTGAAAAGAAAAGAAACTGAATCAAATTTTGAGAAAATTGATAGAAGAAACCATTACTTGACGGAAATCCATTCGACTATATAATACGTATACATTTTTTTGACAGAAAATTGCAAATTAAATATTTTATTTGGCTTTAAATTTTAGCCTTGAACGTTATCTCAACATTGTGATTATATTACTAACCATATTCACGATTTTGGGAAGTTAGTTTTAAGTAGAGGCATCCAGCATCAATAACATTGCAGTATCTAACCGGTTTTATACCACTAGTATCAATCTATAAACATGAATTCATATAAGTATGTTTCATATCTTCAGTCCACCTTTGTACACAATCTATATAAAAATATGAAATGAATGAGCACCTACTCCGCACAGATGCACGTTATATCTGCGAGTCGCAATCCGGGTAGTCTCATTAAAACTTTCCTCAGACTGGGTTTGCACGTGTTTTTAATTTTTATCGAGAGCCCTCATCGTTAGCGGACGGCTCACTCTGCGGTTTCGTGCTTTGATTGCAGTAATGACGTCTCTCAGCCCCATCCCACTCGTTCTTCACTATCTTCAAATTATTTCTTTGCAAATTGGTGTCTTATAATTAACATTTTTGTTTCGACTATCTCAACTAGAAGAAAGGTACACAATTCGCACATACCTTACTTCAAGTTCCATCCAAAACATCAAATCGAAAATCCATTTATTAAATATATTAATTAATTTAGTGAATTTCAAAAGAAGTTGCTGAAGTTTAAAATCACCCATAGCCCTAAAAATCATATCGGTGCCCTTAAATTTTACCCCATACTTCCGCCCTCTAGGCTTCCAGAGCCAACAAGGAGGCGTTATCACTTTGGGAAACACTCCTCTAGGGTTTTCTTCAGTAGCCGCCAGAACTAGTGTGATAGCAGTTGCAAGTAAATTCTTTTATTTCACTTTATTCATGTGAAAAGACAGCGAACGGGCTCACGGCTCTTCTGATGGAAAGATACAACTTTCGACACCATAGATATTGTTGGAGTGTCGCTGTCCTCTGGGGGGTTAGGCCAATTACACAATGTGCAGGCTGTTTTGGAGTCCTATAAAATCTTAAATATAAAAATGAATTCATTTCCTTTGGTCATCACATCACGTCTGATTTTTGTTGTGTTCATTATAGACAGAACGTTCATTTGAAAGAAAAAAAGTGTAAGTTTAGCAGAACGTTAGACAATTTAAGTATTTAATATGCTTATTAATTAAGAAGTGACGTCTGTTGGGTCAGCTAGTAATCTATAATTATTGAAATGTCCGAACTTGGACATAAAATTCCCAATTTTATTGAACTGATTGGTACCACCGCCTTACCTATTCCTGCCGCCATAACGTCATGACGTGTTCCGGTTTGGATGGTAAGGTAATCGGAAAACTTACTTTTGCACGAGGCCTAACATCCCGGCCTCAGGTTGGCAACGCACCATTACCACCTTTGGTGTCTCTAGGCGGCGTAAATTTCTTACCATCAGAAAATACGTCTGCTTGTTTGCCTTCCTATGTCATAAAAAAAACATTTTCCGTAGAGATCGATATTAAAAACTGACTTTAATGGATATATATGCCATGGATTTACACTTACAGCTGGCAACATTTTATATTTTTTAATAAATAATCACAATTTGCACTGTGCAATCGACATGAAAAATCCATTAAGGCATTTTCCGTCAGCAGCGGGCCGGCAGAAGCGGCGCCACTGACCGTGCTAAGCGGATTTGTTTCGTCCCTGCCGGCTGCATCCGCATCCATTCTCTATGCAGATGAGCACGCATGCACCATCGCATGCTTTATCTACTGGCAACAAATATTATGCTCGAGTAGGCACTTTTGTTAACTTGTATATGGACTTTAAGAACTAAACCTCAACCCCTTACAAATAAAACTTACACGCCCTTTGATCTGATGTATAACTTCACTTTTGCTAACAAAAAATGAAGTTACACGCCAGATCAACGGGTGCGTAAGTTTTGTTAGTAAGGGTCTATGAATGTAACCTCAGTATCGTGTTAAGGAACCATTTAACAATTTACGACAACACAAATTCTGAATTTTTTAATAAGGCATAGGACACTTAACTTGACATACTGCATTGGTGACCATCTGCCTCTCGGTCAGGCAGCTGGTAAGAGGCGAGCACATGTTAAAACATAGATGTAATGGAACCACTAATGGTAGAATGCCATCAAGCAACTTGCCCAGTTAGAGATCCACCTTATTTATTCCTGTCCGCCATGACAATCATGTTCCTGTCCGCAAGGGAAATACATGGAAGACTTGCACAATACCACCTATATTTATGGCGTCTATATGCCACAGTTGTCTTTTATCATCAGGAGAGCAATGAGCTTTGTTAGCTGTCCTCTTCTATACCAAAAAATGGAGAACTTAATCTTATGTTACCACCCTAAGTTTTAGATCTAAATGTCAAATTGTCATCCCAATTCTGATATCTTTTGCCTTCTTCGTGAGTACGTTTATCGGCTACCCAACCCTATTTACCAATGGCAAGGACTGCGATGTCGACATGAATGGGTGGGTAGTACCAGTGGGTACCAGGGGGGTGATTATGTATCTCAGTTGTCAATTCAAACTGTAAAAGTGTACATCAAATGACGTCATTTGTGTTTGCTATCTCTATTGTATTTCTGTTGGTCACTGGAGATAGCAAATACAAAACACGTCATTTGACAGCGATTCGATGTACACTCATCCATTTTTAGTTGGTAACTGAGTTACATATTCACCCCCAGGTATGCGTTGCCGGCTGCCACTTACTAGTACTTGTTGCGCCTATAATTGCTGTGTTGCACGTATTTAGTGAGTGTTTTTAGATATCTGGAAATATATCTGCTCGATTGCAATTCGATAGCATTAAAAAATTGGTCAAAACAATAATC
>NJDC01000262.1:709570-728899 GCA_002245475.1 Calephelis virginiensis | reverse complement strand
CTGCTCGATTGCAATTCGATAGCATTAAAAAAATTGGTCAAAACAATAATCGCGTCACAATTTAATTTCATGACTTTAAATGTTATATGAACATTCACATCATTTCTTAAGTTTTAATATTTCTGCTTCAATAATCTTGCGTTTTGTTCGAGAGTGGATCTTCTGTACATTAAAATTATTACTTATTTGTCTTAATCTGTTGATCAAATAGCATTGTCATAGCTTATGAAAGGTGTTTTTACCCACATTATATTTGATCTCATTGTTGTAAATTTCAGAACACCCATCTTTTTGCCTTGTGAAGTCTCTATTGTACCTTCTGATATAATTATAAAATTAATATCAAAATATGCGGTACGCGCTCGCTTCGACCACAATAAGCCGACGGATATCAGTCCTAATGGTTATTAATGGTTTGGAAGACAATTTGTTAAATCATGCTGCGTACACACTGAACTCCACTTTGTTATGCAAAATTATGATGAAACTTTATAATCCTTGTTTAGGACATTTAAAACACGCACTAGGCTGTGATTTTTGTTTTTTTAAAGCAAACCTTTTTCCCAGAAAAAACGTTTCTGCGTAGGATTGTTAACAATAATAATACCTAATTAGGTAGTATTTGTAAGACCATAGTCTTTGGGGAAACTGTTTTCAAGATTATATTTTTATTTTGTTTCTTAGACTTAAGACGTACCTAATCTAAGTAAATGATAAAAATAATTAAGGGTAACTAATTGGTGTTAATTAGGGTCTGGATTATATGCAACGTAAAATGTATGTTATATGCACGTAAATATGCATACAAAATAAACAAAAAAGTAAAATTTTTTGATCTAACCATTTAATTTCATCACTTCATCAAAACCCAAAGTAAATGATCTATTGATTGATGTTTTGCGTATAGTTAAGTTGTATTTTAATATAGTATAACTTTTTATACGTTTATAATCAAGTACCTATATAATAAATAGAATTGAAATGTTCGGCATTAATATGCTATAGCAAGGCTTCTCTAACTTATCTGTACTGTGGCGCCCTTAGGACGTACTATTTTTAAGGACGCCCCTTAACCCAATCAGTGTCAGAGGAGGAGGGGTCATTGGGCCTCCGGATCAAGTACTTACTATTTATGGTACAAGCACTATTTTTAATGAATCCTCTTAACCCAGCCCGCATCCCGTGGACCACCTACCTAGTTACCAGTTATAATAAGCAAAAGTCTAGTAACTGGTTTCTGACTCGGATAACTCACTCGACTTGGTCGCATTGACACGCGACGCCCCTGGGATATTGCCACGGCGCCCCTGGGATAGTGCCAAGACGCCAAAGGGTGTCGCCACGCACAGTTTGGGAAGCCATGTGCTATAGGTAGAATTTAAACTTTGACGCTGTTTTCGAATTTATATCTAAAAAGGTATCTTCACGCCTATATCCCTGAAGAGGTAGGCGGAGGCACATCCAGTGCACCCACGACCCACGACTAGCCGAAGACACTCAGTCCCACAATATCCAATCCCGGGCAACGTTATTTTTTATTAGAAAATTGAAAAAACACAATTCCTAATTTTTTGTTCCTTAATCGAACCTGAGACCTCAAGAAGTCAAGTCCAAAACCGGATCGCTAGACCACAGAGACGATAACTACTTTTTGGCTAAAGTATAAAGGTACCTACCTACTTTTTACTCCACATTCTTGATGGTCCCGTATCAAACATAAATATTCTTAGGTAATTTAAACACAATACCACTAAAATTAAAAAAAAAAACCTAGTTAAAACATATATGTATTATGTATAATTAAGAACCACGGCGATCACGTGAGATTGCAAACAGAAAAAACCTTATCGAATTCTGTCTATTCGTTCCAAAGTAATGACGCCACACACACTTGAAACTTCTAACCCCTTTTTTCACGTCGAGGTTTAATAAAAACTGCTGATCGCACATTGTTCGAAATTCGACCATAACAAATTTTAATATGTTGTTGATAAGAACACCATCTTCATTTCTCAAGACCTACTACTTTGTTTCCAAACTTTTTAGTGCGCCATCTGTGATCTTTTATCGTAATCATCAATATATTTGTTTGTGTGTGTCAAATGCATGGTAGTGTGGGTAATGTTTTATTTATTGATTTAATGTACTTAATAACATTGTACTTAGTAACATTGTATTTAATGCACTTCTCCTATACATAAACTATACCTAAGTGTGTCAAACTTTATGCTCCTGCGTCCCCGTAATTTTGGTGTAAAGGGGTCCAAAGTTTTGGCATCACGTTTTAATAATATAGATACACATAACGGACTTCAATTTGAATTACATTCTAAATAGATTTGTATTAGAATCACATTTAAATAATAGGTACGTGTTGTTACCTAGAAAATGGCTACCTTATATATAAAATTCTCGTGTCACAATGTTCGTTCCCGTACTCCTCCGAAATGGCTTGACTGATTTTTATGAAATTTTGTGAGTACATTGAGTAGGTTATTTTTTTAATTTTTTATTTTATGATATAGGAAGGCAAACAAGCAGGCGTATTTCCTGATGATAAGAAATTCACGCCGCCTAGTGGTAATGGTGCGTTGCCAACCTGAGGTCGGGATGTTAGGCCTGGAGCAAAAGTAAGTTTACCGGCTACCTTACCCTCCGAACCGACAAACGTCTTGACGCTATGGCGGCAGAAATAGGTAAGGCGGTGGTACCAATCCGGGTGAGTCGCTGCGAAACTCTACCACCTAGTCACATGTCACGGTGTTAGTGACGGTAAGCATATGCTCGCCTTTTTCGAGCTGTCTGCAGGAAGGCAGATGGTCTATTCTGCAAAGGAGCCCGCACCAACACGGGGAAAAATCGAGAGAATCTGTCGAGTCTGAGAATCGGCCAACATCTATTTTTCATACCCTTATGACAAGGGTGACTTACCCCAAATTTTTTTACTAAAATCTGTCGGGTCAGCTAGCGTAATTTAGATTACTTATTGGAGTTGGTTTTATGCAGTTTCATTGCGTTTTAATTATCTATACATATAAATATCTATATATATAAATAGTAATGAAACTAAATCTCATTCATTGTCGCTATGTTTTGTATACCAAAAACGAGGGTTAATATTTTTTTTGCCAGAATCAGAATCATAACCAGAATCAGTATCAGAAAAAACTATATTTACGTAGACCATATAAGTCAGAGGTTCCCAAACTTATTTCATGTAACGCCCACTTTGAAAATCAGTTGTTTTGTAGCGCCCCCCCCTCGTTTTTTTCTTGTCAATAACCTCAATAACATATGTGTTGCGCCTAGTTTAAAAAAAAACATTTTTTTCAAGATTTATACCGCCCCCCTCTAGGCTTCCAGCGCCCACAAGGGGGCGTTATCGCCCACTTTGGGAAAGGCTGAATTATAAGTAGTAGTTGTGTGCGTCGATAATTGTATAAACTACTAAACCACCGAATCCTAATCGAGACCAGACATAGTCTGTCGCTATGTCTGTTCACTTTTACGCAAAATCTACAGAAAGGTTTTTAACCAAATTTTGCGTCGTGTGTAGTATTTTTTATTGTGAGAAAATTCGTCGTTCCCATCACTGATCACGAAAAGTCACTTCAACGTGTGGACGAAGACGCAGGCAGCAGTTACTTATAGAATTCATAATTTGTAATTCACCTTTATTTTGAATATCAGTAAAAAAAAAATATTTAATATTGTTCATGACAATGCATAAAACGGCCGTAACAATTAATTAGTGTTTCGTGCATTTAAATACTACAATCTAGATGTTTCCACCTCTTGATTATACTTTAGATAGCGCTGGCGTAGAGCACTAATCTTAGAACAAAAGGTGCTAATAACTGCAAAAATACTTAATCATACACTGGTTCTCAACAATTAAAATAGGAATATCCTCTACATAACTATAAGTATGAACTGAAGCGGTTTGAAACGATTGTAGTGAAGTGCCATGCCGGCGACGGCGGTGCTGCTTCTTTTTCTTTATTTATTCACATTTGGTCATGGAAAGAAAGAAAAACCAGTGAGTAGCCTTTGATAATTTTAATGTACTCAAATTTATTGAAAAAATGGTTAATTATATTAAAAATAGCTCTAGTTGAACTGACAGACGTTATTCTGTCCCAATGTGTAAGGTTGAAAGTTTGAAACTTTAAAAAATACAAAATATTGGAAATGGGCCATCTTAAGAACTGAGCAGCCTTAGACGCAATTATCTTACTATTTTTTTACTTTAAACGTTCTCCTGGCAATTACTAACACGGATTTGCGATGACCAAGTTAAACAGAGATTCTTTTTCATATATAAGATTACGTTTAGGTCTGTCTGTTTATACTTATTATATACTTATAATAAATTGTAGAAGAGTGAATTCTGTATATTGAAGATATTTAAATAAATAATAGGTGTAGACGACTGAAAAAGGGCAGCAGCACATTATTTATTTATACTATTTTTAGATTTTTCATCTGTCTGTATTTATCCCGACTGTTATTCACGCCAAATTTACTGAACCGATCGTAACAAGGTCTGGTTGGTAGGTATTCTTAATAGGAAGGTAATATGCTGCTTGTTATCCTGCTTAAAAAGGGGTTCCTGTGGCCCAAGGGTAAAAGTCAAAATGTAAATTTGGCAATAACTCGTTAATGCGTAGTAGCTATTTCATTTTTTTTTGTTTTGTAGCATGTGTTTTACAAATTATCCCGTATTTTTTCCAAGTCACAAGTTTTGTAGTTTAGAAATTACAGATATAACAAAACTAAGTATAAAGTGAGTGAAAAAATATACTTAGAAAGAACGCACGTAGTCGTGTTTAGGGTTCCGTAGCCAGAGTCTGAAGAACGGACCCCTTATAGATTTGTCATGTCTGTTTGTCTGTTCGGATGTGAAAGCCACTTTTTTCGGAAACCTTAAGAACTATGCTGTTAAAACTGTGAACCGCATTTAGGTTTTAAGACAAAAGCGGAAAAAAACAATAAATGTTGGGGATTCCCCATACTTAAAACTAAAATTGTTTTTTATCAAATCCAAAAGTGTATCTATGAATAGATCTTGAAAAATAACGTTGAGATTTTAAACCCCATTTTTTTCAAACCGAACACACTTCCTAAGTGGTAAAATTTGTGTCCCCCACTTGTAAAATAAGAGAACAAAAAATATATGATGCACAATCCATGTGAAATTCCACCGTAAATTGATTTGAACGAGATCTAGTAAGTAATTTGTTTATAAATTGTAAGTACTGTAATATTGGTGCTGTGTAGTTTAGAATCGCGCAATCATTTGGCTTAATATTTTGAATCTGCTCTCATTGCGGAAAACTCAGTGGGTTTTCGTGATTGCTTACTGGCTAGCCTAGTACGTATCTTACTAATATTACAAAAGAAAAATTTGTATGTTTGTTACTCCTTAACACAAAACCTGCTCAACCAATTTTCATGGAATTTGGCACACACATAAAGAGTAACTTGTGTTATCACATAGGATAGTTTATATCCTGTGGTGGATAGTTTATATCCATTAATTACGCGGGCAACAGCTAGGGGATTTTTACTCTAATTCAGTGTGATTGCCGTCTCAACATCAATCCAATGCTAACAGTACGTCAGAACTCATAAACCTTAAGCCGACAGACACTATGTAAATTAACTGAAAGAACTTTAAGATAATGTTACTTGCTGTTACGAAACCTTTCACGGACAAGTCCGACTCGCACTTGGCCGTTTTTACTATTTTGTAGAACGTAGCAGAGTTAAGTCAGTTTTGATGGATGAATGACAGTGCAGAAATGCAGGCGACATTATTGCTCAATGTCATGCAGGCAGGAATATATAATGTCAGCGATGAGTCGTCAGCGTTTCCATCCCTGTCTTGTATGTTAAGCTTTTGAACATTTTATTTTGTATGCGCTGCCGATCTCTATTTGTGTTTTCGGGATTATTCGTGTCGCAGGAAATTTATGCAGTTAGGACATAAACGAAATTTCTAAACTGTAGGAAATCTGTTAATACATACCCTTATGTAAGGTTACAGAAATAAAGTTAAAAATGTGCAATAACCCACTACAAAACGTAATGTAGATAATTACCTCCTAAATCACGTCAGCTTTCACTGAAAAAAAAACCACATCCAAATCTTTCAAACGGATTATGCCACCGGCTGTTTAAAGTTATAACACCCGTCCTTCACCGTGGGGGCTAATAAATAAACTGTCAGCCTTTCTGATGGTAAGAGACGGAAATAGATGGAATATATTACTCGTACATTGCTGTTTGATGGCTGTGATCTCAAGCCACGCGTGCAATTCTATCGGTTATCCTATTCTTCAGCGCGGACCCGACAGAGAGGAAGAAATATACAAGGTGGTGGAATCAACTTGAATGAGCTGCTGGTCAGCACTTCACCACCTATTTCGTTTAACAGTAGAAACAGGCATACAAGAGAGTGCGCAAACTAATGGAAAGGAGTCACCACTGCTCATATACATCTGCAAAATCTACTATCTAGCTATAATTGACTTCGTGGATCCACTAACCTAAATTATAGGCACTGGATGATGATCTTTTTTCATGTCAGAGGTCATCAAACTATCACGCGGCTACCCTGATAGTAAGAGAGAATCGTGGCCTATACACCATAGATGTTAAAGGTTCGTCTCTATCCTTGGCCAGGATGGAAGGTCTCTTGTGCCAGTCTATTAGCTAAAGTATCCTCGAGACCGGAACATAATAGAGTTATTAAGGCGGTAGGTATAGGTAAGGCGTTGGATCCCTACCCGGACAAATAACTGCATAGCAACTATCACCAGCGGTTTTGTTGGTAATGACCTATATTTTAACCTGTGCCTGAGAGAGGTTTATTTTATTCATTGGGTCTAACACGGGGGATACGTATGAGGTCGTTATATCCCGACGTCTTATTAATTTCATATTATTGTTAATGTGTTATCAGAAAAAGGACTGATGTTTTATTTTTTATGATATGGAAGGCAAACAAGCAGACGGATTTCCTGATGGTAAGAAATTCACGCCGCCTAGAAACACCAAAGGTGGTAATGTGCGTTGCTAACCTGAGGCTGGAATGTTAAGCCTCGAGCAAAAGTAAGTTTACCGGCTACCTTACCCTCCGCACAGGAACACGTCATGACGTTATGGCGTGGGTAAGGCGGTGGTACCAATCTGGGTGAGTCGCTGCGAAACTCGACCACCTAGTCAGATGTCACGGTGTTAGTGATTGTAAGCTTATGCTTGCCTTTTACGAGCTGCCTGGCAGGAAGGCAGATAGTCTATTCTGCAAAGGAGCCCGGAGCAACACGGGGAAAATGTAATATGATAAAGACCTAATTCACTTGTACAACCTCTGTTTTTAACATTAATAATAGCTACATATATACCTATTTTTATAAATTTTAAAAGAAAGAAAAAATTTGGACAAGTTTTTTATTTTTTTTTCTTTATTTAAAACTTGTAGAAACTAAACCCAAGCACAGGCCAAATGGTAAAATAAAAATACCAATATATTTTGATAAATGCTACGAAAAATTAAAGTACTACTTTTTTATTTTGAATCATTTCTACTAACCATATTTATTTCTACTTAATAGATTTTAGGTACAAATTTGGCTTAAATTATTATGTTTTTTATAAAGTAAACTAAATAACATTGGTTCATTAGTTTTATCCAGTGCTCAAAACAATATAGGTAGCTAACCGACAAGCAGGCAAACTTTTACGAAAAAAGGAATGCTTTTAACTTAAGATTTTTTATTATCATAATAACTTTTCCTGCGATTTCGCTTGCGTTTGATAACTTAAACCTGGTATTTGTTTTTAATGACTTAAATAAGTATTAATTTTAATATTTCCAAGAAACAAAGTTTCATTGTTGCAAAAATGTAGCAAACAAACTTACATTCGCATTTATAGAGATATTATTTATTAGAATTTTAGCTTATTTAATCTTCAATATATAAATAACACAACACTCAAATAACCAGTACATAAATTTGCATACATCATTTGATAGGCAAAGCTATTGGAGATTGTTTTATGAAACTAAATTGTATTTTTAGGAACTGAGTGAAGAAATCAAAGAAATAATACAGCATGTTCACAACGAATGCGTTGAGAAAACAGGGGTCTCTGAGGGTAAGTTGGCAAAAGAAAATTTTATTTCCGCTACCTTTGTTCTTTTATTCGCATGTAACTTAATATATGTATAGAATTGGTACGCTAAAATTTAAAATTGATATCTGGCGCCGATTCTGTTGATCGTCTAAACTTATTCTAAGTTTCGCTATTTTCTTACAAAGAATTTTCATATTAAAATCGAATTTATTAAAAAATATCTAAAAATACAATAAAACTGTAGACGAGTATATTTTCTTTATCGTATTATTTATCTAGCTGTTACGGCGAACTTTGTTCCACTCGTTCTGTTTGTATAGGAAAACTTAAAACGTTGGTTTACCTAGTTTCTTCGCAGTTTTTCTATATTTCCTATTTTTTTAATCTTTCCTGGACTTCCACAAATTATTCAAAATCTAAATTGGCCAAATCAGGTTCTCGAGTTTTAACGAAATTAACGGACAGCAATTGATTTTTATACTCGTATATAAGAGAATATATTTTATTACATTTTGTTATACTTATGTCTGCTTATCTATACGCTAAATCTTCTGAACCGATTGTGAAAAAGCGTAATAGTATGGTAATCGTAGCGTTTATTTTACACTAGCTCGCTACTAGCAACTTTTCATCGAAGTTAACCCCCATTATAATAGACCTTTGGGCGTTATTTTTTTTAATAAATAGCCTTTATTTGTACTCGGGTCTTTAATTACGTGCCTATCAAAAATCATTAAAATGGTTTAGCGGCTTAACCATGAAATCGTTACAGTCAGATTTTCTAATTTGTAATGGAAGTATGGATATTCATAGGAAATTTCATTGAAATCCTTTTTAACCAGTAGTTTTTAAACTTTTTATAGAGTTGAACTATTTTCAGAATATCATAAATAGCAGGGACTCAGTTAAATATATAAAAATAATAATAATCTCCTTTAATAATTATAGAAGTAAAGTAAAGTATGTTCAACCTCACAACCACAGGCACAACCAAGGTACTCACGACCAGGTGAAGACGCTAAGTCCCACGATGTGGTAGGTGGCAAGCCTATCGCCAACCGGGCACATATTCAATTTCAAGCAACTTTTTTTTAGTATAAAATTGGAAAACAACACATTTAATTTTTGTTGCCTGACCCGGGAATCGAACCCGGGACCTCATAAAGTTAAGTCCAACATCTAGACTGCGGAACCACATTGGCGATTAATAATTACTAAAAGGTGGTTATTATTATTTTCTGTACATCTTCTATAAACTCACTATCATTTGTGATATTCTGGAAATAGTCCAAGTGGTTATCATTACCCTAGTCTTCATGGAACCTACTTTAAGAAATCCTGGTTAAAACTAACACTTTCACACACAGATATTCAAATAGTCTATAATACTAATCTACACACTATTACGCCATCATATTTTGTATTTGTATTCATTTATACATTTTCCTTTGCGTCTCCAGAGGATATTTCGAATTGCGAAAAGGGCATATTTAAGGAGGACACAAAATTGAAATGCTACATGTATTGTCTCATGGAGGAAGGGAATCTTGTAAGTATTTATTCTTATATTAAAATCCTCAATGTTCACAAATTCTGTTTGTAAGGATTACTGCTATTTGCTTTTTATTACAATGTTTTCCTCATTATTTATTTACGTTTTGTTTTTATCTACTACCCGCCCTTAGAGTAAAATGGACAGATTTTTAAAAATAATAACATCCTACTAATATAATTAATGCGAAAGTTTGAATGTTTGCTACTCCTTCATGCAAAAACTGCTAAACCGTTTTTATGAAGTTTGTCACATATATAGAGGGGTAACTTGGATTGATACATAGGATAGTTTTTATTCCGAAAAATGTTCCTGTGGGACAATTAACCACGCTAGCAACGCTGCGGGTAAAAACTAGAAGGATAATAAACTAGGCGCATTAAAAATTTAACATTTAACTTTTAAATTGTGGCTTACTTGAAATACTATCGCTTCTGTAGTCTAGCGGTCGGGCTTGATACTCATCAAGAAGTTCGAGCCGGACCGCTAGACTGCAGCAGACTATGCTGTCGACAGCAAAAAAAATAAAAAAAATATTTTTTCAATTTTCTAATGAAAATTACGTTGCGGCCATGGATATGTGCCTGGTAGGCGATAGGCTTGCCACCTATCACGTTGTGGGACCTAGTGTTTTCGGCTAATTGTAGGTGTCCTAGTTATACCTCTGTCTAGTTTTTCGGGGATATGGGCCTTAAGAGACTTACAATAGGGTGTGTCCTTAAATTACGTATTAGGGGCAGATGGTAGTATCAAGTTATACCAGAAAATTACTGTAAATATCCCACTTACTTATCTGAGTTCTCAATTGTTTTGATACAGGTTGATGAAGACGAAAATGTAGACTATGATTTGATGACGAGTTTGATTCCCGAAGAATACACTGATAGAGTGGTTAGAATGATCGATTCTTGTAAGAAGTTTGGTAAGAGATACATTCCGATGTACTTTGCCTTACATAATTCACCCAATTGGTCGAGGGGCTAGCGAACACGCGTAACTCCATCGAGCAATCGCGAGGCTCGGGTTCGATTCTCGACGGTAGCATTAGTATGATAAAGATTTAGAAATTTGCATTTCTGGATGTGGGTAATTATTAAATTTGTTCTGGTATTTAAGTATTTCTACGTATTATAATCGTTCAATAACATCCATAACACAAACATAATTTTCTTAACTACTTTGGGTATAGATTCAATTTGTGTAACTTGTTCAGGACTGTTTATATTTAATTACACCTAACAAAACGTGTATGCATTGATCTTAGATTGAAATAGGGAAACTTGTTTAGAGAAATTTATTATTACTTCATGGTCTGTTCTAATGTTGAACGAAGCAAACCCTAACGAAAATTTGTAATTACTATTAAGAAATATAATGAAAGAGATAGATGGTGGAATAAGATTAGATATATATTTAATAATATTGTAAACAAGTTTCACAGATATTTTCTCTGAAGTCAACAACTCATTAAATGTGCATTAAATGACATAGGTTGCTAATAGCAACGTGGTAGCAACGGCAGAATAAAATATAGTATTTACAGTCTAAGGTGTATAATATCAGCTATAAAAGAGATCACAACAGGATGTTATCTCTTCACATCCTTACAACTTTAGTCTTTTAGAGTTTTACAAGTCTAAAAGACCAATCATATTGCACAGTGAAATTAGCCGGGGCCCATATAACAGCTTCGTAAAAATATCAGCCAGTTGCTGTTCTGTGGATACTTGCTTAACTTTCAGGTCTCCATTCTGTATACACTCGCTGATATAAAAGTGCTTTAGCTTGATATGTTTAATTCTCCGGTGATGCTCAAATGGATGATTTTGAGAGAGTTTAATGGCTGACTTATTATCAACAAAAATTATTGGCGTTTCTGTAAGCTCCGTTAGTTCTTCCAAAATTACTTTTAGCCAAACCATTTCGCGAGCAGTATCAGTCAGTGCTATAAGTTCAGCTTTACTCGAGGACAATGCAACAGAATTCTGCATTTGACTCTTCCACATTACTGGACCCAAAAACTTTAAAATCATCTGGCATGAAATGACCAGTAGAGGCATCTCCGTCTAGATCAGCATCACTACTCGTAGAATATGCTTTTATTTTCATCCCGATACTTTTTGTAAACAAGACCTTTGTTGACAGTCCCTTTTAAATATCTAAAGATTCTTTTGACTTTCAACACAACGAGTTTACTTGGATTTTCGAAGTTTCGTGATGCAATGCTTGCAGCGTAACATATATCTGGTCTAGTACCAACCATTAAGTATGCTAACGCACCAACGGCTTGCCGATATGGGAAACTATTATCAAGCTCTTTAGGTCTTTTGCTTCAAGGGGACGGGGCAGAATTGCAATCAGATGCAAAACCATGCCATATCTTTCCCAAATTTTCTTGGTATAAGCTTTTTGATCTAGCGTTATTGTACCATCATTGCATTTATTAATTTCTAGACCAGGAAAATACGATGCTGGTTTTGTTGTTATTTTGAATCTGTTTTTTAATTCTTTGATAAAATCTTGACCAGCTTTTTCATTTGAAAATGACACAAGTTCGTCATCTACATATATTTCCTAATAAATAGACAAGGTTCATATTTACTTTATTTGAATCCCGATTTTACAAGAAATTCAGAAATGCAAGTATTCCAACATAAAGGTGCCTGTTTCAAACCATAAAGGCTTCTTTTTAGTTGGCTTACCTTTTTGGAACCATCGCTAAAACCTACTGGTTGCGACATATACATTTCTTCCTTAACTGTTCCACCCAAGAAAGCAGTTGAGACGTCGAACTGCTAAAGAGTCATATTCTCATAAGCAGCTAGCCTTAGAACAGTTCGAATTGTTCTTAAACGTACAACAGGGCTGAAGGTTTTGTTGTAATCTATTACCGGTTTTTGGGAAAAACCTTTTACTACTAGACGTGCTTTACACCACTAAATTATTCCATCTGGGTTTATTTTCACCTTAAATACCCATTTTGATGATAACGGTTTTCTACCTTTAGGTAAGTCAACTAATTCCCATGTTTGGTTTTCAAGCAGCGAAGTGTATTCATTGTGCTTAGCTTCTAATAATTGAGATTTGTTTTTCATAGTCATTGCTTCCTTGTAAGTTTAAGGCAGGCTTTTCATCTTCTATAGTAGCCATTACATAATTTTTCAACCTATCAGGTGGTGAAATTTTGGACCTATCTCTTAAGGTTATTCCGCTTGACACAGGCTCGGAAGAAATTTCATTCAATTCATTTTCATTTTCAGCGTGGTAATAATGACTGTCGTCACTCTCAGCTTCTGAATGAACATCTTCATTTGTAACTTCTACAACAGTTTCATTGTGTTCGTCTTCATTAACATCAGTTGTGCTTTCAATTATATTTTCTTGTTGTTGTGAACGTGGGTGAAGATTATTTTTAAAGTAGATTTCATCTTCATCACTCTGTATATATATCTTCGTACAATTCAAATTTTTTTTATGTGTGGCGGTGGAGTTATGTGTTTACGATAGCCCCTCGACTAAAGAAGTGGTCAAATATAAAATTTAAGTTAAACTAATTTTATGTTTTTGTGTATTTTAGATACACAGACGGTAGAAAAGTGTCAGAGAACATTTGACGTACATAAGTGTTGTTACAAACAAGACCCTGACGTAAGTGTTGTAAATAATGCTATAAACACTTTCCGTATGGCTACAAAATATGGTTAAATGTATGTTTTTCTAAACAATCAACACTTAAAATCAGATTCTTGACCAATCCGACGCTGCTACGTCATCTACGTGTATCATTTTATTGGTTGGAAATTTGATCTTGCCATACAGATGGCGTTAATCGTCTTCCAAAACTGATTATTATTCGTCATAAAATGATCGTACATAGAATTCATGATTTTTATGGTTCTAGTGTAAACTCTTTTATAAATAACCCATATTTTCCACAATTCTTTGTTAAACAATTTTTGTTGCACTTAATCCAACTCTTGTCGGTCCAGCGGGGCAATTCTGTATATTTTTAGTGATGATTACTGGATATCTTGTACTTACATCAAATAGATATCAAATTATGTATTTTGTATTTGCTATCTCTATTGTATTTCTGGTTGGTCACAGGAGATAGCAAATATAAAACACGACATTTGACAGCTATTTGATGAACTTTATAACTATTTCAAAATTTAAATGGGATATGGGCGTGAAGATACTTAAATAGTTACCAACAAGACCATTGGTGGTACAGTGCTGTGCAGTAACTTGCCCAGGTAGGGATTCACTGTCTTACCTATTCCTACCGTCACGTTGACTCTATCATGTTCCGGTCTGGAGGGTATGGTAGACTTGCACAATAGGCCTTCCACACCTGCCGCAGGACAGTGACGCACCTGTAGCATCTAAGGTGTCTATAGGCCATGAGCCTCTTACCATCAGGAAAGTCGTGTGCTTGTTCGCTGACCTCTTACATAAAACAACCGATTTCACTTTTACAGAGTCATCAAACAATGCCATTAAAGACATTAGCGCCTTTGGCTTGTCTCTGTCAGCTTGAATCACAATGGTAGTGCCTCAAAAAAAAACACAACTTTTTGTTACTACTTTGTTTATTCTTTCTTTTCATTATAAATGTTTCGCTTACAGAACCATTTTCGTTTTATAACCCGATTTAAGTTTCCATCACATCATTTTTATTTTCATTTTATTAAAGTGTCCATTTTCAGCATATTTTTTTTATATTATTTAATTATTTTTTTTCAGTTCTACTTTTTATTCTAACTTAAACTTAAGCTGACGAGAAAGAAGACTCTGGTATCTATTTAATTCAATAAAATTTTTGCTTGTTATTTATAATTTGTTTTTTTACCTTGCGGCTTTGTCTGAGTTATAAAGCTAAATTGCTCCCTTTTTCTGTTTGAGTATTTTCCGTTATCCTACGTATCACATATTTCGTCACGATTGATATGTGCTTAGATCTAATTTCAGACAAACGAACAATGAATACTAAATAAAAAAATATAATAGTCTGAGTTTAAACGTAGGAATGTTTATTTTGAAAAATCAATACCTTAAGGGGTTGAAAGTTTGTATGAAAATATGAAAAAATAATATATATGAAAAACGCTAGTAAACATAAATATAGTAGTGATAACATAAATAATATAAAAGTATGGATGTGCAATGTTTCGGTACTGTGCCATGAATTGTACAAATAGAAAAAAATATATATCACCTGCAATGAATTAAGGTAATAGCTCTTGAAATAAAAGTAGGTAAGTACTAAACATTAACCTAACCAATAAAAAATATAGTCTGGTGAAGTCTTAAAAACCTCGCGGATAGCAACATATGAGACTTTTCAAAAAAAAAAAACAATGAAAAAGTTTATTTTTCGATAATGTAAGTAAATTCAATAGACAAATATTTATGTTGGATTTAATTTATCACTACATAAGAACAAATATATACAAATATAGCCAATATTTGGAAAAATTAAAACTAATTAAAAGTTTAATGAAAACATAATGTTTGTAAAAAACGAAATATTAGTAAAATATTTGCTTGACACATGTCGGTTTGTACCAGTCCGAAGGGTAGAGTAGCCGCTGCACTTGTAAAATTGGCAGGAGAGCCGTGCTTTGTTTGCTGCAAATAAAAGCTAGCTCTTCGTTATGGTAAGACTACTGATAGACATACAACTTGATTTGAATAGACCATCTGCATTCCTGCCAAGCAGCTCGTAAAAGGCGAGCATAGGCTTACCGTCACTAGCACCGTGACATCTGACTACCTGCTAGAGTTTGGAAGTGACTCGCTTGATTGGTGCTACCGCCTTAATTATTCCGGACGCCATAACGTCAGTGCTTGCCGTTCGTGTTCGTGTGCCGTTGATGTTCCAAATCAGAGGATAAGGTAGGCAGAAAACTGACTTTTGTGCGAAGCCTAACATCCCGGCCACATATTTGCAACGCACCGTCACTAACACCTAGTGATTCTCTTACCTTCCGATACCATTAAACTATGATTTTTTGTTTTTTAATGTCATACGAAGCACATGGCACTTCTGATAATAAGAGGTAATCGTGGCCTATATAAGCACCATAGATGTTACAGGTGCGCTGTGGCTGAGATGTAAGTCCTAATGTGTATACCGGTTAATTTATCAACCAGATTGGAACTGAACATGGTCATAATGGCGGGCATTTTACCACGAGTGGTTTTGTTAGTAATGTCCCGTTTAACTCATGCTCGTTTCTTGCAAAGTGCCGACGCCACATGAAACATTTTTTTAATTCAAATCGAGACCTAAAAATACATTTTGGGCAAATCCATACTAAGATTATCCATCCAGAACGCTGTTCTGTTTATTACTCTGTCACGGCTATAATGTTCTACCGATTTTAATGAAATGAAATGACAAACACAGATTACTTACTTTTTTTAAATCAGTCCCAAAGCACTAACAGGGAATGAAAGTTTGTAGAACAGTCATCTGAAGTTAACCAAAGCTATTACGACATTTTATAATTGACATTAATTTTATTGCAATAAACAAAAACATGCTACTAATTATTATTAATATCTGAAGTAACAATTTTATGTTGACGAAGGCGCGGCTAGTGTCAAATTTATACAGTTCTTTCCTCTTTATAACAACTTGCCTACGTTATGAAAATTGTAGCTGAGGAGAGGCACAAGACGGGAATACTTGTAAATAAGGAATAACGATGTAATCTTGCATTAGCTGCGGGCAGTGGTTTGGTTTATTTTTTAAAGAAATCTTTTCCAAGTTTATACTTTTGAAAGAAGTATAATGCTAAGAAATTAATTTATTTTACAAAAACCATTCCCCAAAAAATTAATGAGTTTGAATCTCGTAGACGTAATTGTAATATTTCATATCGTGAATTCAAAGAACTCCCTTATTAAGGGGTAATTTCAGAAACAGGCTTATTTAATTTAAGTTGCTACTCAGAATCTTAATCATATTCTCGAGAAATGTATTTCTACAAACGATATTAACACTTAATTAATTTAAATTGATATTATTCTCTACATTTCTAAATCATTCAAAAGGTTTTATTCGCTTTTTGTTACCAACAAAGACTTATGTTTTTGCAAATTAAAACATTGTATCTGGTATCTATATATATCTTTAACAAACCTTGCTTATTTTTTACATTATTCAAACATTATGTAGAGCTTTTTGTGTAACAGTAACAAGGGCTTTACGTTTCAGCAAATTAAGGTTATGTTTTGTTATTTCTTATAACATTCATTCGCAAGTTAAGTAAAATAAAGACATAGATTATTTAGCAGTAAAGCGACATTCAAAAGACGGAAAAACCGAGGGTTGGAACATCTGCACATAAAGAGGCAATTTGGAGATTGCCGAGGGCAAACCACCGCCACAGAGAATTGTACTCAAATGTATTCAAAATTAAAAAAGTGGGTAAGTGCGAGTCGGGTTCACCCGTGAAGGGTTCCGTATTTAACCAAAATAACACAATACAAATTTTAAAACAGGAAAAAAATTCACTGCAGACAGGATTTAAACATCTACCGTTACATCTTAGGTTTAAACTATTTGAGTTACTGACGAAAGGGTAAAGGTTCAAACCCTGTTTGACCGAAATTTTTTCTTTTTTTAAAACTTGTAGAAATTTATCCCAAGCATAGGGAAAGTGCTAAAATAAATACCATGAGAGAAATGGAAGTTATGGCCATTTCAAATGTGAATTTCATATATAGCGATGTACTTATTTAGTAGGTACTCAGTAATGTCTATCTATAGGACATAACTACCCGCGTTAACGGCAAAGGAAGTAAAAATTTCGCACTAAGGTTTGAATCTTCAAATGATGCTCAGTAGCTCAAAGGTTTAAAGCATTTGGTCAGCTTGAGACTATCATTTTTCGCCTGTAAAAATAGCTTTTTTTCCATAGTGTTTGCATAAATTAAAAAGTTATATTTACCGTTTTTGAAAATGACTAATGACTTTGTCAAAAACTGATAACTGTTGACCAATTTCAATAACCTATTTAAGAAAAGAGATAGAACTTTAAATCACTTACAAGGAAACCATTGCTATTTTTCAGTGATTAACAAAATGTTTTAGAAACAAAACTCTAGCCGTCTTAATACAAAAAATTAAACACTCGTTGAACAAATGTTTAACTAAACACTGTCTGAAATTGGATTTTCAACCAATAACATGCCGCCATGTTATCAACTTGTAGCATTTTAATGATTTGATGAGAATTTTAGACAGTGTTTAGTTAAATAGGTGTCATAACTTTTGTGGTAAGGCAGTAGGAGGCCTATCTCTATCTGTAGGTAGTTTCTTAAGATTGACTATATATCTCGCTCGAACATATCTTCGTTGAAAGTATCCATTGCAAAAGTTAAAATTTTATAATTCTACATATTGAAAATCTTTATCTTCTTAACATGTTACTTTGGGAAATAATTGTTTTTAACCGACTTTCAAAAAGGAGAAGTTCATTTTATTTTCATGATATTGGAAGGCAAAAAGGCAAAGGGATTCTTGATGGTGAGAAATTCCCTCCGCCTAGAAACACCAAAAGGTGCAGGGCCAACCTTAGGCCCCTGCCTATTATGTTAGGCCTCCAGCAAAAGTAAGTTTACCGGCTTCCTTATCCTCCTAACTGGAACACCTCAACGGCAAGCGCTGACATTATGGTGGCGGGAATAGGTAAGGCGGTGGTACCAATCCGGGCGAGTCGCTGCGAAACCCTACCCACCTAGTGAGATGTCACGGTGTTAGTGGCGGTAAGCCTATGCTCGCTTTTAACGAGTTGCCTGACCAAAGTAAAGCGGATGGTCTATTCAAATCAAGTTATATTGTCTATCGGTAGTCTCCTTTGCCGAAGCCTGGACCAACACGGGTTTTTTTTATTTAAGTGATTCACTGTTAACATACGATCTATTAAGTTTCAACTGTAGTCCTAACAATTACAAATTAAAGTTGCTGTGACATACTGGACTGTTACCATGTCAATTCTCCTATCGAATCCTTGTTGCGCTATTTAGCTACGGAACCCCAAACACGACGGAAATATTGCAAGCAAATTCATTGCGGTAAAATAAACAGTAGCTTGCTCCTATAGTACTGTGGAGTTAGAAGTTTCCTTGAGACGCAATCCAGAGTTGTTTGAATCTTACCGAGACGACTTTTGGTTCTAGGCTTATTTACTTTTTTAAACCAATTTAAAATTGCTTGTTTTTTATTTTGTATATTCTGTAGTTTCCAGTGTCGGTTCTTAGTGGAATTTCATTACAACATAGTCTAAAAACAAAGTCGCTTTCCGCTGTCTGTCCCTATGTGTGCTTATATCTTTAAAACTATGCAACGTATTTAGATGTGGTTTTTTATAGTTGGAGTAATTCAAGAGGAAGGTTTTTATGAGTTAACATTGAAGTTTGTCCACCTGTGCGAAGCAGGGACGGACGGCTAGTTATTGATAAACCACTTAAACACTTTCACATATTCGTTGGATCGCAGTCTTGATACAGGTAGACAGACAGACAAAAAGTCTAAGCATATCAACAATGTGCTTTGATTTTAAGTCCCCTTAACCTTCTTTAAACATCTTCAAAACACAAAAAGAAACAAAATCTTCTATGTA
>NJDC01000262.1:695110-705852 GCA_002245475.1 Calephelis virginiensis | reverse complement strand
TAATTTATGATGCATTTGTAGTACCTATTTATTAAATTTAAACTACAATTAATAATTCAATTAAAATAAATAATTTAATTCAATTAGATATGCAAAAATTAAATAACTATGTCAATTCTAATAAATATGTCAATTCCAATAAATACGTCAATTCCAATAAGTATGTCAATTCCAAAAAAATATACAATAAACCATTTGCAAATATATATTTTTTTTCATATTATAATTATAAGTACGTAATTAAAATCACATCTAATTTTTTAGTATATCTATAATGTGTTTGAAATTCAACCAATTTTGTCTTCTTAAGATTTATTTTTAGATTATTTTCATTCAACCATTCTGTCACTTTAGTCAAAGTTTTACTTGTTTCTTCATGTAAATCGTTTCTATTTTTGCTCTTGATGAGAAGTGTAGTATCATCAGCAAACAAAATTGAATCATGACTGATAACATAAGGCAAATCGTTTATATAAATTATGAAAGTAATGGCCCTAAAACACTACCTTGTTGTACACCGCAGTCATTAAAAAGATAACTTGAAGTATAGACTTTCTTGCCGTTTCCACTATTTTTGTGATACAAAATACGAAATTTTATGTGATACAAAATTAAACGCTTTACTCATATCTAAAAATACAGCAAGGGAAACTTTTTACTATGTATGTACTTATGTATACTAGTAGACTACTTGTATACTTTGTGCTGTTTCATGGTCAGATAAACAAAGAATGTGAGTGTCAGAGCAAACATTTTCTAAATTACTAGCAATCACATCTAAACATGCAAGTTTCCTTGTAGGTTTCAAAATAGTATGTAGACATAAATTATTATTTTCTAAAATGCTTACTAAAGTTTTATAAATATTTGTAGATTGTAAAAGGTCTATAATCCAATCTCCATATAAAACAAATTTATTTTTAGATTTTTTCATAATTTTTTCTAATAATAATTCCAAATTATTAAGAAAGATATCTACATTTGAACTAGGAGTACGATATATACATATTATTATTAAATTATAGTTTATTATCTCCACTGCACAGCATTCAAAAGAGTATGGTATGTGCATTTGTAAATCCAGAGTTTTAAAATGAAGTTCTTTACTTACTAATATACAGGTGCCACCACGACGCTGGTTATAGCGAGAGAAATAAGAAGCTGTATAGTATCCATCTACTCTAAAATTTTGTTGAGAACCTTGCTTTAAAAATGTTTCAGAGAGACAAATAACATGTACTTTACCTAGAGAGTCTCTGAGTTCACTAACAGCTGCTTGAAGATAATCACGTTTATTTAATGCACCAGCAATGTTTTGATGCAGTAATCTAAATTTATTAACGTAAAGGCTGATTATTATTAATATTTTATGATTTATTATATTTTTTTTTGTCTGAAATAGTATGGTATAGTACCTTTTTTATTGTTGTATAGGGAACTATTTTCTGTTCTGTCCATTGTTTGAAAAATTTCTTTCTTTGAATTGAAATAATAGGGTCACCAAAGATATGAGGAAGTCTATATCAATCTACTGCTCACTCAAGGATAAGACAAAAAAAAATAAACTTGTCTCACTTCGCCCTCTAGCAGTGGATCCACAGAGTCTATCATTGAGACGTCGCATTGGAGCTCCGACCACGCAGCGCATCACTATCTCTGTCGCTTCGTCTCAAGTCCGTTGATCTGTTGAAACGTCACACACGACCACATAAAGGTATAATGGGCAATAGCAATAAAAACAGATAGGTACAGATATACATAAATACGACGCAGCGACGACGCAGCGACGACGCAGCGACGACGCAGCGACGACGCTGCGACGACGCAAAACAACGGGACGCACTATTGGGCAGATTAGTCGCGTAACAAAGTTGCAAATAGACAAAGGCGCACTGAGAAGCTTTTTTTGTACTTGGTAAAAATTTAATATAAACACATAATTTAATATTAATAGATTGTATATTTTTTTAACAATCCTTGACAAAGCCCGAAAAAATGTAGTTAAGAACCTTCTCGAGCCATCAGCGTTCAAACTTAAAAATCGCATCAGGGTCAGTCACACACAGACGTGTATTAGATTAATACAGACATATTATTTTATTTATATTTATAAAAAATGTCATACATGTATTACTATAATATATGTCTGTGTAATATACTTCTTCTTCTTCTTTTATAAATATGGCTTTCAATCGTTTTTCACGACTTATTTAGCCAATGTCAGAAAAGAAAAGAGAATATATATTTACTTTGATGATACATATGCCAAACCGGCCATCTAAACGTGCAGCAAGTATACTTAAAGTTAAAAACAGCAATGATGCATCGTTTTTCAATAAAGTGATTATTGAAAGGTAGTAGGTTAGAAGCTTCGTGTAGCCAGCGCACGTACGCGGCTGTGGCGTCCACCCGACGTCGTTAGGGCGGCTCGGCGCCAAATTGCGACATCCGCAGCCTCTACTCTCCGCACTAACCATCTGTGCTGGAACCCAATCAGGTATATTGTCTAGTTTATTTTAAAATGGATAAAACGTTAAATGAAATAACTAGAACACATCAAGTTTATCTTTAATACACGTATTATATAATCGTAAAAAACGTAACATTAATGAACTAGATTTTTTAACGATCGACGGTAAGACTAGTGTTACAAGTATGACGTATCTATGCGATTGTGTCTGTGGTATCATAACTTGTAAACAGATGTACCAATTTTAACGCGGATTTTGAATAATAATACTTTTATTGTATACAAAATGTTATCACTAAACATAAACATTAAAACTGACATGATCAAGAAGGCGTTTAGTTTTAGGTTTAGGATTTTTAGGGGTTGTTGAATTTTTTTTGTTTATGATTACTTAGAGGTGGTTCCGTACATTACATAATTTGATTTTATTTTACTGTTATTATACACTTTTAGTTTATCGTCATATTTAGAACTTATTACATAAAATTTACATAATGTAATACGTTACTACAAATATTTTTAAAAGTAAATAATATTTACTAGCTTTTGGCCACGTTTTATTTATTCTATCAATCGCAGACTTTTCCAGATGTTTTCAAACCTAAGTTCGATCAGTATTTTTATTGGAGTTGGGATGTGACAACCCCATCGTACAATTCTGGATTAATCTAGTTACTAAAATTACGTGGTCATTCCTCTAGCTCAGTCAGATTAATTGGTAGAGTGTTATTGCCTTGATTGATTTATCTATTTTTGTGTCTACAATGTCAGCACTCTCTATTATTGTCAGCTATATGCTAAACATGTCAGTTTCAACCAAATTTTCTAGATATATCTTATTTTATAACTAGCTATACCTGCGACTTTGTTCAAAATTTTCGATATGGACTGCTGGTAAACTACAAAACTTATGTGGAAAAAAGGGGATAATTTGTAAAGAACCCTACAACAAAAAAAAGGAACAAAATCGTTATGCCAATTAATAAATTTTAGCCTTATTTACAGCTTGACTTTTACAACTCTTCCAGTGGAACCTCTTAAGTAAGCGGGATAAAAGGTATATAACCTTCCATAAGGTATGGAATACCTATTTACCAAATTTTGTTAAGATTGCTTCAGTGGATTCGTTGGATCGCAGTCTTGATACAGGTAGACAGACAGACAAAAAGTCTAAGCATATCAACAATGTGCTTTGATACCCATTTTAAGTCCCCTTAACCTTCTTTAAACATCTTCAAAACACAAAAAGAAACAAAATCTTCTATGTATGTTGATACAGATATATATAAGAGAAAGTCATGTTACATTATTTATAACTCAAGAACGGCTGAACAGATTTGGCTAAAAATGAGTGGGGAGGTAGCTTAAACTAAAAAAAGGTATTGTCACGCCCATATCCCCCAAGAAGTAGGCAGAGGCATAACCAGGGCACCCACGACTAGCCGAAGATACTAAGTTCTACAATGTAGTAGGTGGCAAGACCATCGCCAACCGGGTACATAACCAATCCCGGGCAACGTTGGTTTTATTAGAAAATTAAAAATATTCGTTTCCTTATTTTTGTTGCCCGACACGGGGATCGAACCCGGCACTTCAAAAAGCCAAATCCGATGCCGGACCGCTAGACTACAGAACTAAACTGGAAAAAACAACATTAAATTTTTTCCTATATCCGAAACTACCCTAAATCTCAACAAAAGGACACGTTCCACGATCCACTGCGAATGCTGAACTGAGGTGCAGCTGCTACGGCGAGCGTACCCTCTTGCTTTGTTCCGTTGCGACGACGCGACGTAACGGAACATAATATATGAGTTGGGTATGAAAAGCGACGCAGCGACAACGCAACTGACTAATGGGGCCTCTTGGGGACACTTACTGGAGAACGTTAGATGAAAAATTTAGAAAACATGCATGCACATGTGTATGGTGTAGGTAACTGTGAAAACCTTGGTTAACATTCTGCGTCCGAATACCGCTCGGCAGATCTACCGACTGTAATAAATGGTATTAAGTTTCCAAAAACAGGCAAATTTGTATAAAAAGAAAAATAATTGTGGAGGACTCTATGCAGATCTGTTCTCTCTGCCTAACCCGCAAGGGGTATGGCCTGTTATTTTACTGGAATACTTCTAAATTTAAAATTACTAGTGGTCGTTCAGTGATCGAAATTCTACCATAGCAAAGTTCAGTTATAAGATATTTAATATAAATTATTAAAATGTAATGGTCAAAGATTATTAGGGTTCTATTGTTAATTATCTTTTCGATAAGAACGCCACCTGCATTTATCAAGACCAACTACCTACTTTGTTTCCAAACATTACGAATATAGTTTGCGCTCCATCTATCACAGATTTTATCATTATCAATTATTTTGTTTGTGTGTGTCAAATACATGGTAGTATGTGTAATGTTATATTTATTGATGTACTTAATAAGCATTATTATAGAAAAATATTAGCGTTCTGCACTTCTCCTACATATAAACTATAAGTATGCTAAATTTCATACTCTTCAGCTGCGCAAATTTCGTAAAAAGGGGTCTAAATTTTTGGCTTAGCGTATTATTATTATGATTTCTTTTTTGTCGATTGATCATTCGCACATAATTTCATTAAAAACGGACAACGCAGAGATAGATCCTAAAACAGCAACGGCTAGTACCAAACAAATTACTTCATAATGACAATGGCAGTCCAAATACAAACATAGATCCATTAGCTAAGCAGGTCCACTGCATTCAATATTATGATTCATGATTTGGTCTAAAAGGAATGTTCAACTACCAATGTCACCTGTGGTCATTATTATTTACAACGACGAAAATGCAGGTCACTTTTTGAAATAGCCAGACAAACCAGTAGATGGATTTCATGTTGTTTTTATGATATTGGAAGCAAACAAGCAGACTGATTTCGTAATGGCTAGAAATTCACACCGCCTAGAGGTTCACGCCGCCAAAAGTGGTAATGATGCGTTGCCAACCTGAGGCTGTGATGAAGTAGACGTGTATTTGTGGTTTTATACCCAGTCAATAAGACAGTAACGCACCAGTACCACTTATGGTATCTATAGGTGACAATGTCTCTTACTATCAGAAGAGCCGCCTTGTTGCAACAAAAAAAAACTTAATCATATTGTGTTGCATGCATGTCATGTAGCAAACTTCATATGTAAACGAAACCTAAAAATTAAAAACTATATATATAAAAGACCACGAGCACGGTTTAACCGATTCGGCTGAAAATTTATGAGGAGGTAGCCTTATCCCGTTACATAGGTACCCCATTTTATCCCGTTTAACAGTGAGGAAACTAGAAAAAACAAAATTTTAAGTTTTCCCATAAAAAAATAATTGGCGGAACAAAGTTCGCCGGAACTGCTAGTAATGTGACTATTATTCAAAAACCACTCGCACTTTAACGTACCCTGACAAAGCAAGAGGGTACGCTCGCCGTAGCAGCTGCACCTCAGTTCAGCATTCGCAGTGGATCGTGGAACTTGTCCTTTTGTTGAGATTTAGGGTAGGTTCGATTTATATAGGAAAAAATTTAATGTTGTTTTTTCCAGTTTAGTTCTGTAGTCTAGCGGTCCGGCGTCGGATTTGACTTTTTGAAGTCCCGGGTTCGATCCCCGTGTCGGGCAACAAAAAAAAGGAAACGAATATTTTCAATTTTCTAATAAAACTAACGTTGCCCGGGATTGGTTATGTACCCGGTTGGCGATGGTCTTGCCACCTACTACATTGTAGGACTTAGTATCTTCGGCTAGTCGTGGGTGCCCTGGTTATGCCTCTGCCTACTTCTTCGGGGATATGGGCGTGACAATACTTTTTTTTAGTTTAAGCTACCTCCCCACTCATTTTTAGCCAAATTTGTTCAGCCGTTCTTGAGTTATAAATAATGTAACATGACTTTCTCTTATATATATCTGTATCAACATACATAGAAGATTTTGTTTCTTTTTGTATTTTGAAGATGTTTAAAGAAGGTTAAGGGGACTTAAAATGGGCATCAAAGCACATTGTTGATATGTTTAGACTTTTTGTCTGTCTGTCTACCGGTATCAAGACTGCGATCCATTGAATCCACTGAAGCAATCTTAACAAAATTTGGTAAATAGGTATTCCATACCTTATGGAAGGTTATATACCTTTTATCCCGCTTACTTAAGAGGTTCCACTGGAGGAGTAGTAAAAGTCAAGCTGTAAATAAGGCTAAAATTTATTAATTGGCATATCGATTTTGTTCCTTCTTTTTTTGTTGTAGGGTTCTTTACAAATTATCCCCTTTTTCCACATAAGTTTTGTAGTTTACCAGCAGTCCGTATCGAAAATTTTTAACAAAGTCGCAGGTATAGCTAGTTATAAAATAAGATTTATCTAGAAAAGTTGGTTGAAACTGACATGTTTAGCCTATAGCTGACAATAATAGAGAGTACGGACATTGTAGACGCAAAAATAGATAAATCAATCAAGGCAATAGCACTCTACCAATTAATCTGACTGAGCTAGAGGAATGACCACGTAATCTTAGTAACTAGATTAATCCAGAATTGTGCGATGGGGTTGTCACATCCCAACTCCAATAAAATACTGATCGAACTTAGGTTTGAAAGCATCTGGAAAAGTCTACGATTGATAGAATAAATAAAACGTGGCTAAAAGCTAGTAAATATTATTTACTTTTAAGAATATTTTTAGTAACGTATTACATTATGTAAGTTTTATGTAGTAGGTTCTAAATATGACCATAAACTAAAAGTGTATAATAACAGTAAAATAAAATCAAATAATGTAATGTACGGAACCACCTCTAAGTAATCATAAACAAAAAAAATTCAACAACCCCTAAAAATCCTAATCCTAAAACTAAACGCCTTCTTGATCAGGTCAGTTTTAATGTTTATGTTTAGTGATAACATTTTGTTTACAATAAAGGTATTATTATTCATCTGTTTACAAGTTATGATACTACAGACACACTCGCATAGATACGTCATACTTGTAACACTAGTCTTACTGTCGATCGTTAAAAAATCTAGTTCATTAATGTTACGTTTTTTACGATTATATAATACGTGTATTAAAGATAAACTTATGTGTTCTAGTTATTTCATTTAACGTTATCCATTTTAAAATAAACCAGACAATATACCTGATTGGGTTCCAGCACAGATGGTTAGTGCGGAGAGTAGAGGCTGCGGATGTCGCAATTTGGCGCCGAGCCGCCCTAACGACGTCGGGTGGACGCCACAGCCGCGTACGTGCGCTGGCTACACGAAGCTCCTAACCTACTACCTTTCAATAATCACTTTATTGAAAAACGATGCATCATTGCTGTTTTTAACTTTAAGTATACTTGCTGCACGTTTAGATGGCTGGTTTGGCATATGTATCATCAAAGTAAATATATATTCTCTTTTCTTTTCTGATAAGTCGTGAAAAACGATTGAAAGCCATAAAAGAAGAAGAAGAAGAAGTATATTACACAGACATATGTTATAGTAATACATGTATGACATTTTTTATGAATATAAATATAATAATATGTATTAATCTAATACGTGTCTGTGTGTGACTGACCCTGATGTGATTTTTAAGTTTGAACGCTGATGGCTCGAGAAGGTTCTTAACTACATTTTTTCGGGCTTTGTCAAGGATTGTTAAAAAAATATACAATCTATTAATATTAAACTATGTGTTTATATTAAACTTTTACCAAGTACAAAAAAAGCTTCTCAGTGCGCCTTTGTCTTTTTGCAACTTTGTTACGCGACTAATCTGCCCAATAGTGCGTCCCGTTGTTTTGCGTCGTCGCAGCGTCGTCGCTGCGTCGTTTTTATGTATATCTGTACCTATCTGTTTTTATTGCTATTGCCCATTATACCTTTATGTGGTCGTGTGTGACGTTTCAACAGATCAACGGAGTTGAGACGAAGCGAGAGAGATGGTGATGTGCTGCGTGGTCGGAGCTCCAATGCGACGTCTCAATGATAGAGTCTGTGGATCCACTGCTGGAGGGCGAAGTGAGATAAGGTTATTTTTTTTGTCTTATCCTTGAGTGAGCAAAAGATTGATATAGACTTCCTCATATCTTTGGTTACCCTATTATTTCAATTCAAAGAAAGAAATTTTTCAAAAAATGGACAGAACAGAAAATAGTTCCCTATATAACAATAAAAAAAGATACTATACCATACTATTTCAGACAAAAAACATATAATAAATCATAAAATATTAATAATAATCAGCTTTTTCGTTAATAAATTTAGATTACTGCATCAAAACGTTGCTGGTGCATTAAATAAACGTGATTATATTCAAGCAGCTGTTAGTGAACTCAGAGACTCTCTAGGTAAAGTACATGTTATTTGTCTCTCTGAAACATTTTTAAAGCAAGGTTCTGAACAAAATTTTAAAGTAGATGGATACTATACAGCTTCTTATTTCTCTCGCTATAACAAGCGTCGTGGTGGCACTAGTATATTAGTAAGTGAAGAACTCCATTTTAAAACTCTGGATTTACAAATGTACAAGTTATCTTTTTAATGACTGCGGTGTACAACAAGGTAGTGTTTTAGGGCCATTACTTTCATAATTTACATAAACGATTTGCCTGATGCTATCAGTCATGATTCAATTTTGTTTGCTGATGATACTACACTTCTCATCGAGAGCAAAAATAAAAACGATTTACATGAAGAAACAAGTAAAACTTTGACTAAAGTGACAGAATGGTTTAATGAAAATAATCTAAAAATAAATCTTACGAAGACAAAATTAGTTGAATTTCAAACACATTATAGAGATACTAAAAAAATTGATATGATTTTAAATAATACTACTATTGAGAATATAGATTGTACTAAATTCCTAGGAATAAAAATCGATAAATATTGTAACTGGAAATCGCATATTGATTTTCTTTGCAATAAAATCGATAGGTTTGTATATGTATTGAGAAGTGTCAGGATTAAAGGAATCTCTGTTAGCTTATCATGGGTATGTTTCTTCCGTTTTGCAGTATGGTATACCTATTTGGGGGAATTCTGTAGAATTAATTAGACTCTTTAGAGTTCAGAAGAAGTGTACATATGTGCTATATGTAGTGTCAATCAATTACATTCATGCAAGCCACTTTTTAAGTCACTTAAAATATTGCCTTTACCTTGCTTCTATATTGGTTGTATGTGTATTTGTAAAAAAACATCATTATTTGTAACATACAAATGCTGGTGTCCTAGGTTTGTCTCATTTTAGTAATAGTGAGAAATTACATGTGGCTAATAAAAAACTCAACATTTAGAAAAATAACGTGTATTGCATGTCCATTCGTATATACAACCTAATTCCTGATAATCTTATATCACTTCCATTAAACAGATTTCGAAAAAAGGTATTTAACTTACTTTTAGAGAAAAAATATTATAGTGTCAAAGATTTTCTTGCTGATAAGAATAAATAATACAGTATTTCTAATATTATTAATTTAATTGCCGAATGTTGGGTGCGCAGGAGTTTGTTTCGCCGTTTCTTCTCCTGTCTGGCTAGGTTTGGAAACGGTGCGGTGGTAGTGTACGGTAAATAGGAATAAAATTAAGCTACTTTTAAAATTATTTGTGATTTTAGTAGTTTACGGTAGATAGGGATAAATTAATTTACAATCTAAAAATTGTGTGTATTAATAAATAATCATGTAATCTCAAAACAAACAAAAAACAGTGTGTAAATAGTAAATCGTGAATAAATAATTAAAAACCTATTAAAATATTTGCACACCACAAGTTGGTAGAATATGTAGGAACGCTTAAATAATTTTGTAACATCTTTGTAACACTCATATTCCGCAAATAAATATTTTTCTTTCTTTTCTTTCTTTTCTTTTTTCGAATAGGTGAAAGTGAAACAAAGTTCGCCGGAAAAGCTAGTTGCATATAGTGTAGATAATATGTCAATATACAAATCTATGCAATCAACCAATATATTGAATGTGCATGAAGTGTATAATTCAAAGCCTTGGTGGTCCGGCGTAGTCGTCTGAGTAGGTCCTCCTCGCACTTGGCTATTCACAACATTACCATATAGATTGTGTGTAATATATAGTCTGTTTCATGTTAAAGACAACTGTTAAACTATATATATCTCCTTCTACATATTCTTGCCTCTATGGTCCTGTGTTGGCGTTGATTACGAAGGCCGGGTTCGAGTTTTGGTTGGTTAATGTGTTTCTTCAGTTTTCTAATTAAAACTACATTGCTCGGGATTTGC
>NJDC01000262.1:677178-688663 GCA_002245475.1 Calephelis virginiensis | reverse complement strand
ATAAATAATAATGTAATCAATACTATAAACAGTGTTTAAATTGTAAGTAAATAATTAAAATAACTAATTTAATTAACAACTATTAAAATATTTGCACACCACAAGTTGGAAGAATATGTAGAAACGCCTAAATAATTTTGTAACATCTTTGTGACACTCATATTCCGCAAATAAATATTTTTTTCTTTATTTCTTTAAAATCATACATATGTCAATGAAGTTTGCTAAATTTTAATAAATTTGTGTGTTATTTTAAAGAAACCAAAGTATGTTGGACTCTGCAACGGAAACGTATTTCTTAGTGTTCCGCTTTTTATTTTTTGAAGGTTCATGTATGTTTCAGTATGTTAGACGAAAATTTCGAACGATCGTTTGATTAGGTATTATTGATGAATATGAATAGCTCTATGTATTATACTGTAATAAAAATGTAATAATTAAGCGCTGTAAAACTGCATAAATCGACTCTAACTATTTCATTGGGCACTACGTCGCTGTTTAAAAACTCTTGTTTTCGAAAGATAGCAATTGGTTCCGAAATGGTTTTACTTATATTTTATCAACATCCTTCTTAGTAGTTTTTAAATTACAACCAATAATGCACAAATAATAAAAAGTCAAAAATTTATGTACTATTAAGTAGATATAACTCAAAAACCACTAGTCGCATCTTGATAAAATTAATATGGAACCATCTCGGAATCACGACCTATATTTCTAAAAAATAATAATTATCAAAATCAATTTGCTATTGGCCGAAAAATCACGTACCAAACATACAAAATAATAAAAAAAAATATGCAGACGAATTGAAAACCCCCTTTTTTTGAAAACACTAGCATGTTAGCTTTGAAATTGCATAATATTTTTACAATACAGAATCTATAAAGGAAATGGCTCTTTTAAACTTCTTTGAATAATATATTAGATCACAAACTATCGTTATGAATTTTAGTAACTAAAAAGATATTCAATAACAAATATACTTTATCCAGCATAAGGAGGATTTTTGGCTAAATCAGGTTGTTCAGTGTTTGTTTTTATAATTTATTAAAAAAGTAGCCAGAAAAAACTAAACAGGTTATAAAAAATCAACGCATTTCTACTGTAAAACCCAGATAGACAAAAAATGTAATAAAATTACAATGGTGTGGAATCTTCAAACAAATTCCCAACGCATTTGTAACGTAACTGTGGTTGACAATATAAAACAATTTGCTGGAAACGGATGGGATGGATGGAAATTGAAACCATGCAATAAAGGTGATCAAAACAGAAATGCAAATATTTCTAACGAAAGAACAAATTGTACAAAAAACACGAAAATACCATATCCGTCCGGGCGCAGGCTTAAATTGTTTTGTTTGAGTGCGTTGGCGACCAGTGGCTAAGCCAATTAGTGTCCACTTGGGTAAACACCGGCTCGTTAGCGGACTTGTGTGTTTTATTTAATTCAATTTGCCAACTCCACTACTTCTTATTTATTGATAGTACCTTCTTGTTCTTGTCTTTTAAGTAAATATACAGTATGTTTATAAACCCCCGTCCAATTTGTTAAGGCGTTGTCAGGTATTGAAATACGGTTCTAAAAGCTAAAGCTTTTTCAGGTTCATTGAAACAAAAATCATTTCTGATAAAATGTAATTTTAATAATAAGAATAGAACTTGCAGCTGGTTATATACGTCACTTAATGAAAAGTTTAATCACTATTATAATCATATATGTACCTATATGTTACAGTTTAAAAATTAACAGTCATTTATGTTCTGAAAGGTTGTACTTGGAATCATATTGATACTTAATTTTCAAAAGTAAAAATAAATAAATTTGCTAATTGTTTCTTTTATTTTATTTAGTTATATTATGTGTGATAGGACAATTAATGCTTATTAAGATGATTTTATGCCTTTTTCAGATCGGGGAGGTTCCTTTGAACAAACTATTATCGGCTCTATGGTGTAGGGGTCCAGGTGTTGGACTTGACTGTATGAGGTCTTGATTCGATTCCCAGATCGGGTAACAAAAAGAAAATTTGGTTTTTCCAATTTTCTATTAAAACAGTGTTGCTCGGGATTGGATATGTGCCCAGTTGGCAATAGGCTTGCCACCTATCACATTGAGGGACTTAGTATCTTCGGCTAGTCTTGTGTGCCCTGGTTGTGCCTCGCCTACCTCTTCGGGGATATTTGCGTGAAGATATTTTTTTTTCTATACGTCAGTAGTAGGTCCCTTGTTAATCCAATTTGCAATAAATAAAACATCATAAACATGCACGAATCTCCACATTCGTATCAGCGGAGATACCTCTTACAGAGCAGGTCAGTGATGATTAGCTGAAGGCACTACTTATTTCCCAAAATGTGTTACTTGACAAAATTATTTCAAAATGAACAATCTACACTAGGGCACTGTTGTTTTTATTACAAAATAAAAAAAACTCATTTTGAATTGCCCGATCCAGGAAACTAACTTGTGACCTCTTGTAGTCAACGGCAATAACAATGGTCTGTCAATCACTAATCAATAAATAGATAAAAGATTGTGATATCGGGAGGGAAGAAAAAGTTTACTAAGTCACTAAACCCCGATCTTTTAACTAAGTTCCTAACACATGTTTTGAGAGTTTAACTACCAGTTTAAATGTTCTGTCTTAAAATAACTGTTCTCTGTTCTTAAACACTCTGTTCTGTTCTTCACTTCTGGTGTGCTGGAGTGGTAGTGAGCATTTATTCATTCATTCATTCTTACCGCCATAGTGCCTCGTGATGTTCCCGTCTTGGGGTGTGGAAGTTGGTAGTTTGCACAGTAGGCCTAACATCCCGACAACAGGAGACCGATGCACCTATGAAATCTATAGTGTCAATAGGCTGTAGTTTTTTTTATCATCAGGAGAGCTGCGTACTCTCATATAAAAAAATCTAAGGATGTGGTAGCTGGTAGATTTTCACAGTAGGCCTAACATCCCGACCGAAGTAGCCTGACGCACTTAAAGCATCTTGGTATCTATAGACTATGGTTGTCATGTGTTTCAATCATACCGAGTTTCTAGAATTTAACGAATTTCACATACAAGATCTGGGATATGAACCCACAACCCAGCGTCTACGATAGTGTTATATGTTATATTGAATATTCATTATAGCACAAAACAGCGAACAGGCACCCTCTTCTCCTGATGATGGGACAGGCGTGGCCTATAGACACCACAGATGTTACAGGTGAACTGTCCTCTGGCAAGGGTGAGAGGCCTTATGTGCAAGTTTACCGGCTACCCTACCCTCCGCACCAGAATACATCATTGCCAAGCAATATCGTTAATACGACAGGATCAGGTAAGGCCCTAGATTCCTGACAAATGGCTGCACAGCTCACTGTTACATATGCAGCCACACGGTATTGCAGATTTTGAATTTGAATTTGACACATTTAACCTATACTGGCCTCTAGCAAGCTGTCAGACATGGTGTCATATGATCTATTCTACACAAAAGACCCAGTCCATCTCGTAAATATGCAGATATAAAATATTGATGTTAATATTCTGTTGTATGTTACAGTGTTGATATCTGTCCATGATATTTAATTGCATTAAGCCTGACTGCTGTACAAATCGATAGTCACCTCATTTATATGAAAATTAAATATATTAGATCACAAGTTATTAGGTGAGTTAATATATTGTGGACATCCTCAAATGCGAGTGGAAGTGATGGGGCTAGATTTTCCCAGTTTTGGTTTGGGTCTCTTTACAAAAATACAATTTTGAGATTACAAAAATAAGAAGAAACCGCAAAAAAGTCTATACTTCAAATTTAAATCTCGTTAATTACTGCGATGTGCCACAAGGTAGCATTTTAGGACCATTACTTTTTTTAAATTTACTTTTTTTACGTAAATGATCTGCCTATCATGATTCTATATAATTTGCTGATGATGCAACTCTTCTCAACAGGTGCGAAAACAAAAATGATCTAGTCACAGAAACAATTAGCAGATTGGTTAAATGAGAATAATCTTAAAATAAATCTACCAAAAACAAAATTAATCGAATTACACACATTATAGAGAGACTGAAAAAGTAGATGTAATTTTCAATAATACTTTAATAGTAACGTAGATTTTACTAACTTCCTAGGTATAAAAATCTATAAATTTTGCAATTGAAAATCGCATATTGATTTACTTTGTAATAAAATCGATAGGTTTGTATATGTATTAAGAAGAATAAAAGAAGAAGCAGGTTAGAATGCATCTTTCTTAGCTTATCATGGATATGTTCCTTCCATTTTGCAATATGGGATCCCCCTTCGGGGAAATTCTGTAGAAATAATTAGAATATTTAGAGTACAAAAGAAGTGTATACGGGCGATATGTGGAGTTAATCAGTTACATTCATGCAAATCACTGTTTAAGTCTCTCAAAATGTTGTCTTTACCTTGCTTATATATCTTGTCTGTATGTGTATTTGTAAATAAACGTCATCGTTTGTTTCAAACAAATGCTAAAGTATTAGGAATTACACACTTCAGAAATGGTAAAAACTACATGTGCCTAATCAAAAACTTAATATTTATAATAATAATGTGTATTGCATGTCCATTCGTGTACATAACCAAATTCCTGATAGTCCAAAATCACTTCTAGTAAAAAGATTTCGAAAGGAGGTATTTGATTTGCTATTAGAGAAAACATATTATAGTGTAAAAGATTTTCTTGCTGACAAGCATGAATAAATATATATTTTTTTATAAATATAAACTTAATTTAATTAATAAAATCATGGTTGCCGGAGAGTTCGTTTCGCCGTTTCTTCTCCTGACTGGCTAGGGATGGAAACTGTGGTAGTGTACAGTAGAGAGAAATAAAATTAAGCTACTTTTAAAATTATTTGTAAAACTTTTTCCCTGTGTTGGTCCGGGCTCCTTTGTTGAATAGACCATCTGCCTTCCTGCCAGGCAGCTCGTAAAAGGCGAGCATAAGCTTACCGTTACTAACACCGTGACATCCTACTAGGTGGTAGAGTTTTGCAGCAACTCTCGCGGATTGGTACCACCGCCTTATCTATTCCTGTCGCCATAACATCAGTGCTTGCCGTTGACGTGTTCCGGTCCAGAGGGTAAGGTAGCCGGTAAACTTACTTTTGCTCGAGGCCTGCCATCCCGGCCTCAGATTGGCAACGTACCATTACTACCTTTGGTGTCTCTACGTGGCGTGAGTTTCATACCATCAGGAAATCCGTCAGCTTGTTTGCCTTCCAATATCATAAAAAAAATATTATGAAACTTACTAAACATGTAAATAAATAAAATGTCTATTAAAAATATAAAAGTGCTGTGATTTAAATGTTAAAATGTATATCAAGATTTAATTTCTTTAAATTTATTAAAATATTTGCACACCACAATGTGGTAGAATATGTTGTAATCTTAAATATCTTTTTAACAACTTTTTAACACAAATATTCCACAAATAAATAATTTTCATTTTCATTTTCATTAAAGAGTATTTATATACCTTGGTACATTATCATCTGTGTGACGTATCGAGAGTCCGACTTACGGTAATATAGTCCATGACTTGCAAGTTTAATTCCACGTTTTATTACCGTCTGCGAGCAGAGCGTGGAATCAGCGTTGATAGTGATTCCCCAACTACGACTCAAATAAAATTTAAGTCTTTTGACTAATGCAAGCGTACAATGCATCTTTATAACGAACTACGTATATATTGTATTTTAATATAGCAAAGAGAGAAAATGGGTAAATGTGTCCTATAATGGAAGAGACCACCGTGACCTCCAAGATTTGCAAAAGCAGCAGTAGCTATATCACAAACGTTATGCCAATTTTTCAGGAATGGCGACGCTCTGACGCTGGCAATGGAATCCTCAGTAGCTCAAACGGTTGAGGATTCGCCGGCTTAAGACGAAAGGTTAAAGGTTCAAATCCTATCTGGGGAGAAAATTTTTTCTTTCTTTAAAATTCACATTCATAGAGTTTGGAAAAAAGTAGTTGGTCTTGATAAATGAAGGTGGCGTTCTTATAAAAAAAAAATATGATGGTCGAATTTCGATCTATGGGGAAGTATTAGTATCTATCTATTAATTTATTCCTTATTGTAGCATTTGAGAGTAGGTAAGTACAGAATATTGAATTAATTTACTCAAGACAGTTCCAAGTTAAATTTCAAATGCTTATTTTAGTTTGATATGACGGGAACATTAGTAATCTAACATCTGTTCATGCGACTTATCGAGGGTCCGCCGCGGCAAACTTGCAGTAATATAGTCCGTGACTTGCAAGTGGAATTCGTGGTTGTATTACCGTCTGCAAGCAGGGCATAGAAGCGGCAACGGTGGCAGTTCGTTAGCTTAGGGCATGTCCATATCTCCACGTCACTGCGTCGTCAATGTGGAACGGTGCGGTAACGTATCACGCTACGTTGTGCTAGTGCACGGTACGGCTACGTCGCCGTGGGATGGTGCTACGTGGCTCGTTCACTCCGTTAATGCTTCATTGTGTTAGCGATTAGTTGTGATTTGTGAATTTAACAATAGCCATCTTTTTGACTACAGCAGAAGCATAATACGTTGTGTGCGGTCCGTATCTAGAACGAGACTGACATGCAACGTTGCAAAAAGGCAAAATGCAAAAAATTGCACGTCACGCTACGTACCGTACAGCGTTACCGCGCCGTTCCACGTTGATGACGACATAACGTAGAGATGTGGAATGGCCTTTATTTGTACTACAAATAAGATTTATGGCAAATTTTAATAACCTACTTATTAAGTAACTGGGAAGAGATAGTGTTTATAGAATGTTGTCGCTTAGATATCTCATTAATTATTGAAAAATAACAATGCGCTCGCATTTTTAATCGATATAGGAGGAGATCTTAGTACGTGCGACTCCTATTTTTTTAAATTTATGTTGTTTGATTTCTTCGTAATTTGTGAATCGTTTCGAAAATTCGTTGTTATTTGAAAGAACGTACTTTCAACGTGGTCCCCTTTCCACCAAGTCTGGATTCGATGATAGATTCCCAGGAAAATCGAGGACAATACTTAATTTTGGTGTACCTAGATGACTTTTATTGAAATTGAAGTCGGCTTTTTGCGATTTTATTGCTTTTAAATTAAGTGCATTTTTGATTCAATTGTGCTATCTAAATTAAAATATTGTGCTCAATAAAGTATGAAATGAAATAAATGGTTTTCTTTTTACAAATCTGTTATGGTGGATATATTATTATAATTACTGAATGATGCCGTTTGTCCCGTCATTAACGGTTGCCTTATAAATCTTTTTTAAAGTATTTTTAAAATTTTATTAAATACTGTTTTTTATGAGATAGGTAAGCAAACAAGCATACGGGTCTTCTGATAGTAAAAGACAACCGTGGCCTATAGACACTATAGATATCCTCACCTACTCTACCCACCCGACTAGACCATGACTGAGTCATTATTGCAAGGCACTTTGCCATTACTGGTGTTTGTGGTATAAGACTTGTGACCCGTCTTCGCCTTTAACAATCTGCCTGGATTGTATTTTCTTTTTAACGGACCCGGACCATTAACGGGTAAATTGTATACAATTAAGTTTGAATAAATAAAAAAAATATGTAAGTATAAATTTAAGTAATGTTTTTTTACTGCTACCTTAATTAATTCTTCAGTTTCCAAATTCTATTAGTATTATAATTGCGAAAGTTTGTCTGTTTGTTTGTTACTCCTTCCGCAAAAACTGCTCCACCGATTTTCATGAAATTTGGTACACATATAGAGGGTAGCTTGAATTAACACATAGGATAGCTTTTATCCCGAAATAAAGTTCCTATGGGACTTCACGGGCAACAGCTAGTAGAACATAAAAAAAACATTTTTTTAATTACCTGAATTTATAATTGTTTTAACTTTAAATAAATCTCCTTTAGCTTATAATGTTCACAGTCTCAGTAAGCGTGGGGTTTATTGAGCAGAAAATTATATGCAAAATCACGGCGGTAGTAGCGGTGTACCGCGAACGCGGAGGGAGAAATAATTAATATTACTGCTTCGTGAAAATGTTTTACCATTTCATACTAACCCACAAAGTACAAGTTTAAAGCAAATTAAAAGTATAAGTGTGTGTTTATCTATATGCTAATCATAAAACTGTAGAAAAGGGAATTCAGTACATGGGATACTTTTTATCCCGTTCGACTGTGAGAAACTATAAAAAAATAACTTTTCCCTTGATTAATGAAAAATTAAAGAGAGAAAGTTCGTCGGAGCCGCCAGTGTTTAATATTTTTTTTAGAATTTTTGTCTCTCTCTACCATGACCGCGATTCACGCCGAATTCGCTGAACTCGTAACGAAATATTAGTATAGAATATATTTTTATTCACATTCACCTTACAAGAGGCACTTGCGACGAGTCTAATACTAAAACTACCACCGGATCGGAACTGTGTTGACCTCATCCTAGTAGGATGTTTAATATACAGATTTTCATCTTGGACGTTGTGTCGTCGAGGAGTAATACGAGTACATGGTAACTAATTCGGAGTTTTGCAGGCTTACTGTGTTTAAATTAATTATTACTAACTTCAAGCATTATTAAGCTTAACTCATATACTATAAGACGGGTTATCGAATCGTGATAAAACTTAAGTGAGACCACTTCGAGATCTCTAGTAATCTTTCAAAAAAAGAATAATCAAGTTCCGACATGTGGTCAGATCGCCTCTGTGGTCTAGCGGTCAAAGTGTTGGACTTGATTTCATGAGGTCCCGGGTTCGGATCCCGGGTCGGGCAATAAAAAGAAAATGTGGTATTTCCAATTTTCTAATAAAAAAATGTTGCTCGGGATTGGATATGTGCCTGGTTGACCAGAGGTTTGCCACCTATCACATTATGGGACTTAGTGTCTTCGGCTAGTCGTGGGTTGTGCCTCTGCCAACTCCTTCATAAGGTTCACTTTCCTAAACGTCGAGTATTTATTTCGTGTAGTTGCACCCGACTGTACTCTTTACCGCACTGCGCCTCAATGCTAGGTTCACCAGGAACAGGTCACACACTGAGAAGATCCGGCAAGAAACTCAGCGGGCTGTCTTCTTTTTCCTTATTTTACCTATACAAAATATATACAATTACTAGTAAGAGATTGGTATGAGGAGCAATTAATCTCAAGCACTCTTATCCGACAGATAGTCAGCAACGGTATAGTAACCTTTTTTATACAATTTCACTTTGACACATTTTTTAAATTTATTTAATGGCATAAAATCGGGAAGTTTATTGTAAAAGCGTATACATTGCCCATGAAAGAGTGACTAATTCTGTGGAGACGGGACACATGCACAGCAAGATTGTTTTTATTGCTCGTATTTACATTATGTATATATCATAGTTTCTTTTTAATGATTGTAAATTCTTCTGAACATATATTAAATTTTCATAGACCTACTGGGAAGTAACAGTTAGAATATTAATTTCTTTGAATTTTTCTCTAAGGGAAACTCTTGGGCCTGAGTTATAAATTGCACGAATGGCCCTCTTTTGTAAAACAAATATAGTATTTACATCGGCAGAACTCCCCCAGAGAATAATTCCATAATATGACATAATGCTATGAAAATAACTAAAATAAACAATCCTATCAGTGTCAACATCGGTTAGCTGTCTCATTTTTTAACGGCATATGCTGCTGAGCTCCGTCTTATTGCGAGCTTTTCAACGTGCAGACCCCATTGCAACTTTTTATCTATTGTGATTCCTAAAAACGTTGTGGAATCAACAAGGTCCAACTTGTTCCCATTAACTTGCACATTGGTTTCTGAGGCAAGTCTCACACTAGGCATTGAAAATTTGATACATTTAGTTTTTTTTCATTCAAAAAAAGATTATTTACATTGAACCAGTGTACAACTTTTAAAATCGCAGTGTTCGTTTTGTCATACTTACCTTATTAAGATTACTATTGATGGTAGATACTCTACGTTCCCACGAAGGTTATAGGATTCTGTTTATACCTGTTACTATCCCATTATCACACCCGGGTTCCCGTGTGAAAGGGCTAAAACTCAAAATTTTAATTGTGCTTATAATTCATTAACGTGTAGTCTGTTTATTTTCGTTTTGATTCTTTTTTTACAAATAACCTATACTCGCCGGGACAAATTTCCTAAGTAAGAAACACATGACAGTGCGAAAAAATAGAAGTGACTTCTACATAGGAACAGTAAACTTAAAAAAAATTAACCAGCACCTCTTTTTACCAATTTTTTTTCTTTGTCATTCAATTTTGTGTTTATACTCACATGAAAATTGTTTTCAAATTTTTAGTTTTTTAAATTATCATTTATTTAGTTATATAGAGTGCTTCTACATATCACATTACAAATTTTAAGTTTGGGAATAGTGATTGTGACACACGGACTAACGGACAGACAAACATTTCGAATCTAAAAAAAACTCTAGAAAGAAGAGCCCTAAAAAGTACCGAAATTGAAGTTATACTTCTTTTTTTGGCGCGATTGGGTAAAATGATGACAGTGAATTTTTACGATGCGCGCGCACACCGACAGATAAATGTGACAGTCTGAAGTTAGTTGCTACCGACAGAAAAAAGCAACACTCTGAAGTTAGTTGCGAATCTTTTTATTTGGTATTTTTGGATTGTTACGCCAAAGAAGTATAACTTCTTACGTGCGTACATGAGTACACACACTCTTTTTTTTGTAATATTAGCTTATAGCACAAATCAATATTCAGGTCACGGGAAAATATGTATTCTCCCATCACTAACCAAATAAATGAATAAATAACAAATAAATATCCCTGACAAGTTACACAAATTGAATCTAAGTCCAAAATAAGCAAATTACATGCTTGTGTTATGGCTGTTAGTCAACGATTCTAATACATAGAAATACTTAAATAGATACAAGAATAAATTTAATAAGCACCCAGTCCCGGAAATGCAGACATCTAAATGTTCATCACATAAATGCCTGCCCCCTTCGGAAATCGAACCCAAGCCTCGCGGTTAGTCGCTGTAGTTAGGCGTGTACGCTAGCCACTCGACCAACGAAAAGTCTCTTCATTGTTTGTTCGAAGTTGCGGGCAAAAGCTATTGTATAAAAAAAAGCTAGATTATAGTAAAAAAAAATATTTAAACTTTGTGTACTAAAATAATTGTAAAGTTATTTTCATTAAAAGTTTATTCTAATTTTATGTTACAATATTATACTAGAGGATTAATTTTGATCAAGGGTCATGCGCTATTCGAAGCCGTTTTAAAAACATGGCGCGTCCATAATGATTCCTTGATGAGCGTCATGTTGCATTCATTCAAACCCGAGCGCTGTGCTATCCTTATACTCGTATTTTTACTAAATTTTTCTCTTGCATAAAGCATCATTTATTACATTTATGTTCTTAATTTAAATCTCAAACCTAATCCATACTTAATATTTTAAATGAGAAAGTTTGTCC